>JADRCH010000311.1:452136-544013 GCA_019843965.1 Rhynchomys soricoides | reverse complement strand
ACACACACACACACACGGACACATACACACACACACACAGGGACACATGCATGCACAAACCCACATACATTCACCCCCCCAACCCCAACCCCATTTAATTTCTTGAATGTTTCCCCATGAGAGTCACTTCACAGCTCATGTTTTCCACTTGTCCTATCTCTCTACCTGGCCCAAAAGGGGACCTGGTGTCTGTGTCTCTGTGTCACAGACACTGGAGTCTGATAACACCCTTTCTCCATTGTCTCTTCTTATTCTGTGCCCTGCATGACACTTTTGAAAACATGTGAGGTGGGGCACCCAGTGATTCTTGAGCAGGGGCTGTGGACTCTGCCCTGAGGAGGGGTGAAGTTCCGTTTGCTCCTTGAATTTCTGTTTCTACCTACAGCAGGGGCTACAGCCTGCTTCCAGGTAGATGATCCATGGCTCCTAGTTTGGGTCCTCTGCCCCAGTCCAAGGAACAGTGTGAGGACAAGATAGCCTAAGGCTCTGGGGGCAGGAAGGGTGTCTAGAAAGGTCAAGACTAAGCCGTGATGATGGTCGGAGGGTCTCTGCTTGGTAGGCCTGAGAAGTCTCAGGTCACATAGCCATAAGAAATGTGGGTGAAGCCTGTTGGTAAGGGGTAGAGTTGGGACCCTTCAGTGGCAGCTATAGCCGGGTGGGATGACTCAACTCTAAGCCAAACTTGCTTCCTTAGAGACCTTTGCAGTGGGACTAAAGGGGGCCAACATATAGGAGGATAGGCTGGGTTGAGCCTGGGCCATAGCTAGGGAGAAAGAGCCTTCTGTAGGGTCACCCTGCCGAAGACAGGCTGCTCAGATCTGAAGACCGTGCTTGTGGGTCCTCTATATTCACCTCCTGGCTGACGAGCCTCAGCAGAGGTGCACACAGCATCTCTCTCATTCACAGCTGGTCCACCAGAGCCCAGCACAGTACTGTTCGAATGTCCAGAAGAACATGATGACTATAGGTAGATGGATAGATGGACGGGCAGATAGATGGACAGGTGAATGGATGGGTAGGGCAATACTGTGTGCCTGGGGAAGCACCTGATGTGGGTTTGTGGGTGCCACCTGCCCTAACAACAAACAGGGTGTTAATCAGTAGGTACCCTGCATCTATGTAGCAGACAGCTGAGGCTCTGTGGTGCTGCCTCCTGTCTAGCCACCTTGTGTGGCACTCAGGACAGCTGTGTTCTTTTTTATTGCACTAACCTTTCAGCCTTCCCTTACCTTCAGCCAGCCTCTGACCCTAGTACCTTTCCTGTTGGGGTATAGGGACCCTACATTCCAACTTGGTGGGTGAGCAGTCACTCTGTACAACCTGGCAGGGAGGCTGCCCTTAAGCAGGGTTGGGCTCTCACCTGTTTCCAGGGTCACACTCTGCCAGACCTTTGTGGTAGCTGACTACCAGAATGTTTCCTTCCTCAAGCTGCAGATATCTTAGAAAAGGTTCTAGGGGTGCCATTGCTCATGATTAACCTTTATTAAGCTCCCACGGCTTGCCAGGTGCGGAGAATATTCTGTGGACCTTCCCCTTGCAGCTAGAGCACAGAGCATCTCCTTGTGGGGGTATATTGAGGACACATGTAGGCAGGGTGGTGACAGCATTGAGGTGGGGGTGCAGTACAGGGCAGAGAGGGGGTGAAGCTGGGTCAGGCCGTACCTTTGACACCCAGGAACATGTGTGAGGCTGCTTGTCATAGCAGTATGGCTATGATGTTGACAGGTACCGTCTGGCCTGGAGCACATGATGACACAGAACCGACAGCTGGCCAGCTGGGAAAACAGGGTTCCCAGGAGAGTGGTGGGGTGGAGGGGGTTGTCCAAAGGCATCTGTCTGTGAGAACTGGAGGCCCTGGGCGGGTTGGGGGCTGAAGATGGTGGGCATGATACACACAGGCAGATGGAGTACATGAAACTTCTCCGATTTCCTCTCTAGCCATCTGGAGAGCCACCCATTCACCAGGAGCTGTTCCCCAAACAACCACACAGGCAGAAGGGAGGAATGGGCTCAGGGGCTGCCCACTGGGGTTTCTTTTAAAGGGTCAGGGCAGGGCTGGGTACTCCTGGCTTCCTCCAGGTGCTGCTCCAAACAGATCTGCCAAGAAAAGTCTTTGAGGGTCACATGTCCTTCACTTCCCAGAGACCTTTGGGATAACCAGGTCAACCTGAGCCAGAGAGAAGAAACCACCTACTCTGAGTCATGTGACTCAGTAAACACATACTCTGTCTCTGGCCCTTCTTATCAGACTACTTCACTCGGTAAGGGCCTCGGATGGGTAGGAGCCTAGAAGCTTCTCCTTTGCAGTAAGGGTGTTGTTTATTTTCTGCTAAAGGGAGAGGATGTGAGTGTTTGTTAGAATAAGCAAGGCGTTTGTGTGTGTTTGGGTGAGGTTCTAGGTAAACAGCCAAGTCAGAGAGGCATCTGCCCACTCAACCTAAGCTTGGATGATGCCCAGCCCTGTTCAAGGAAGACACTGGGAGCTCCAGTCAGTGTCCAGTGAGAGGATGTGGACCCTAGGCATACAGTCCTACTTCAGAGTCATCCTCCAGTGGGTCCTGGCACTGTAAGCAGGAGGCTCATACCGACAACCCAGGGTAAATCCTGGGTCCACAGACACAGGAGCTGGTCGTCCAGAGGCTCCTTGGTTCACAGAGGAAGGCAGATATCAGGTGAGGGATGGATGGGGGTGGCTTATGTGACTCCCAGAGTGATAGCAACCTGGCTCTCAAAGCTCCTTGAAAGTTGCAGAAACTGATGGGACGACGTTTTATTTTTTATTTTAAAATTGTATTTTCTTCCTTTCTTCTGTGTGAGGGTGTAGGAAGAGGTGAGTATGGATGTGCCATAGCTCTCCTAGGTCAGAGGACATCTTGAAGGAGTTGATTCTTCCTTCTACCATTTGGATCCAATACAGGTCATCAGGCTTGGCTTCAGGTACCTTTATCCTCGGAACCACCCTGCATGTCTGAATGCCGTATTTTATTATTATTTCTGAGGAGACAGAGTCCTATTGTGTAGCCCAGGATGTGTCAAATATGACAATCTTTTGGCTTCTATCTATCAAGTGCTGGGATTACAGACAGCCATGACACTTCAAATGCAGGGCACTCTGAATGTTCAAACCCCTTCCTATCACAAAACAAATAAACATAACTAAAACATTTTAGGGTTTGGACTCTCACATAAGCCTCAAGTGCATACCAAGACCAGGCTTAGCAGCACACTGTCATCACCTATGGCGATGTCTCCACTGTTCTGCATAGAGCCACGGCTGGTATTCCTAGCCCTCAGGCAGGATTCTGTTTGTCCGCTCTCACCTCAGATTCAAAATCCATGTGGAACTTATTGGGGGGGACCCTGGGACACGTAGGTCACATGCCTGTGTTCAGTTTTCAAAGTATGCTTGTGTCTTAGCTGTCTATTGCTGTGATAAAACTCCATGACCAAAATCAACTTGGGGAGGAAGTTTTTCTTCTCCCTCCTCTTCCTCCTCCTCCTCTTCTTCCTCCTTCTTTTCCTCCTCTTCCTCCTCTTCCTCCTCTTCCTCTTCTTCCTCCTCCTCTTCTTCCTCCTATTCCTCTTCCTCCTCCTCTTCTTATCCCATCTCCTCTCCTTTTCTTCTTCTTCCTCTTCCTCCTCCTTCTTCCTTCCTTCTTCCTCCTCCTCCTTCTTTTTCTTCTTTTCTGCTTCCAGCTTGTAGTTCATCATCCAGTGACATGAGGGAAGGAACTCAAGGCAGGGACTTAGAGGAGGTAGGAATTGAAGCAGGGGACATGGAGAAGGGCTCCTTACTGACTTGTTCCTCATGGCTTGCTAAACCTGCTTTCTTATGACAATCAGCACTCAGAGTAAGCTGAGTTCTCCTACATCATCAATCATGAAAGTGCACCACGGGCTTTCTCATAGGCCATTCTGGTGGGGTATTTTCTCATTTGAGGTTACCTCTTTCAAAAGTAGTTGTAGTTTGTGTCAACACAAACTAGCCAGTATACTGGCAGACTGAGTTGCAAGTGTTTTCAACTTCTAGAGTCTGGATGAGGGTGAAGTGCTTGCAAGGCCAGTGGACTTATCCAATATATGAAGAGACTTCAGAAGCAGTGAGGCCCTAAAGAATTCAAGAACCATTTTCATATGGGATGCCATCACTAACAAAGGGATGGGCATTTCTGATGCCTTCTATGGGCCTGGAACAGCACCCAGGAGCTGGTATGGGGCTAGAAGGATCTTCTGGGAGACATAGAAAGATATACACAGAGGTCTCACCTGACTCTTCGCTCCTGCATAAACAGGCATAATGTGGGTGCAACTTCAAAGGGTCCTCAGAGGCTGAAAGCTAAATCCTTCCCTGGGCTCAATGGTGTATATCTACAGAAAACATAGTAAGACCCTATTTGTTGTTTAGTTGAACCTGGCATAATGGAACATATCTGTAATCCTGGCGTTTGAAAAGAGTGAGGAGAATTAGGAGTTCAAGGCTAGCCTGGGGTACAAGAGACCTTGTTTCAGAATAAAACAAAACAAACAAAGTTGTATCTTGGGGACCAGAGAATATGGCTCAGTGGTAGAACATGTTCATGCATCAGGCACTATTAGCCTCCAACATCAAAAGAAAAAAGAATGCATCACCATGCCACCAGCTTACCTGGTGCTTGAGGAGGCCAGAGAGGGCATGTAGCTCCCTGGAACTGGAGTTACAGATGATTGTTGGCTGCCTTGTGGGTGCTGAGAACCCAGTCTGGGGCATCTGCAATTCAGAGTCTCACTGTGTAACTGAGGATCTAGCTCAGTTGATAAAGGGCTTGCCTAATGTGCAGAAAGTCATGGGTTTGATCCCCAGCACTGCTAAGTTGGCATTGGTGGCACATGCCTATAATCCCAGCACATGGAAGATGGCCACAGGAGTATTAGAAGTTCAAAACCATCCCACATAATGAGTTCAAAGCCAGCCTGGGCTATATTACATGAACACCCCCCCCATTGTGTGTGTGAGAGAGAGAGAAGAGGGAGAAGGAGAGGGAGAGGGAGAGGAAGAGGGAGAGGGAGAGGGAGAGGGAGAGGGAGAGGGAGAGGGAGACTTGGTTTGTCAGTGGCTAGACTTAGCAGAGGTCAGTCTAGTTATTTCCAGTCAATTTCTGGTGAACGAATCGATCCTTAAGGTCTAAAATCCAATAAGGTCAGGATTTCTGTCTTCTTGGCATTTCCTTCTCCCTAGGGAGTCGACTGCCTTCCACACAGCTTGTGAGTGGGAGAGACACACCTTTTTCACATGTTTTTGTTTTGGCTTAAAAAAAAGCCTTTTATAAAAAGGGCATGGTGTTACATGCCTTTAATCTCAGCACTTGCAAAGCCAAGGTAAGTAGATGTGTATGATTTCAAGACCAGTCTTGTGTACATAGCAAGTCCAGGCCAGTCTGGGCTACATAGTGAGATTCTGTCTCAAAGAACAAATAAAATAAACAAATAAAAGTTATTATTGGAGCTGAGTCGCAGATGCTCCAGACTGGGTTCTCAGCACACACAAGGCAGCCAGCAACCATCTGTAACTCCAGTTCTAGAGGATCTGATGGCTGATCTCTGGCCTCCTCGAGTACCAGGTAAGCTGGTAGTGTACATAACATATATACATACAGGCAAAACACTCCTACATATAAAATAAAATAAGTCTAGTGTATGTATGCATCTGCATGGTGTATATGTGTGTGTGTGTGTGTGTGTGTGTGTGTGTGTGCTGTGTTTATCACAGCATGTGGAGGTCAGAGGACAATATTGTAGAGTCAGCTCTGTTTTTCTTTTAAACCTGTTGAGCCATTTCCTTGGCTCAGTATGGGCTTTCTTGAGGCAGGGTTTCATGTATATCAGGTTAGCCTCAAACTTGTTATGTAATTGAGGCTGGCTTTAACTCCTGATCCTTCTGCCTCCACCCCTCAAATGATGGAGTGGCAGCTGAGTGCCACAGCATCTGGTTGAGTGTTGTCTCTGTGCCTCCTCCAACTGCTCCCATGACCTGACCCATGATTTCTAGGGTCACAGAACCACCCCTGCAGCTGGCTTAGGACTTCTACCACTCAGCCTGCCATGCGTGCCTTGGCACGTTCATACCCATCTTGGAGCTTCAGAAACTGTTTGACCCTGATGAGGAAAGATTCAGAGAAGAGCTAGCTCACTTCTGCCTCTGCTCCAAGGCTTCTGTGATAGGTAGAACCAAGTCACATTCTCAGGCCACAAAAACTGGTCCCCTGGGTGCTGGTGCCCACCCCCCCCCATAGAGCTTGGGCTTCTTTTATGATCCCCCTAGACAGCTTTCTCTGGCATTTGTGAGACCCAGGCTGCTTTTTTTCTTCTCTCATGTGCAGGTCTAGCCTGGATATTCTTTTGGGTAGAATCTTGGCTTCCATGATGCTGCATGCTGTCTCTCTCCAGGGCTTATGGGCATTGGCTGGCTGCTTTTCAAGTTCAAAGGCAGGGTTTTGGACCTACAAAAATTATTTTTCTCTTTCCAACCGGCTGTTGTAACACTCTGTAGTCTAGGCTCTGGATTTCAAAGCCCTTTTTGCAACTCTGAGCTGAGGATTTGCCTCTTTGTTCTATTCCCCTGGAGAGTAGTAGGCTGGGAGGCCAGTTCAGCTCCTGAATGGAGGGGAATGGATGTAGAAAAGTGTCTTCTGAGGAACAGCTGATTCTGAGTTAATGCTGTCTTGACCAGCCACTCAGCCCTGAGCTTTGTAGAGATCCCCAGGGCAGAGCGGCTCTGCCCACTGTAGACTTAACACTGGAGGCCAGGAGAAAGATACATTAGAACGTGCCAGAAATTGGGTTGGTAGATGGCTAAGCAGGTAAGACCTTGCTGATCAAGCATGAAGTCCTAAGTTCAAATCCCTAGAATTAGGGGCTGGGCAGATAGCTCAGTGGTTAGAGCACTTGCCTCGAAACCATGAGGACTGGAGAGCTTGGAGTTTGGATCCCCAGAGTTTGATAATTACTGGGTGGGCCTGGTAGTTCCTCTCTGTAATTCTAGCCTCAGAAGGCAGAGACACAGGATCCCTAGAAGAAGCTCTGGGCTTGAGTGAGAGAGTGAACAAGGATGATTCCCAACATCAACTGTGGGCTTCAGCATGAGTGTGCACCCACATGAACAACACCTGCTCACATGTGTGCCTTTATACACATAAATACATACACATACACAGAGAGACAGAGGACACACACACACGGGGGGGGTGGGGAGAACCCCAGAATCTGCATAAATAACAGTATGGATCTATGCACCTGAAACTCCAGAGCCTCTGTGCATATATGTGTGCACCTAACACACACACTGCAGGAAAATGTTATTTACTATTTACAGACAGGGTTTTTAGCCCTCACCCTCACTGTTTATATTTGGTGTGTGTGTGTGTGTGTGTGTGTTTTGGAGTTCAAAGAACAACTTGAACAACTTGAATATTGTTCCTCAGAGCCCATCTGGCTTTTTTTTTTTTTTTTTTTTTTTTGGACAGGGTCTCTCACTTGCTTGGAACTTGCCAATTTGGCCTAGATGGCCCACTAGCCTCAGGGATCCATCTGCCGCTGCCTCCCCAGTGCTGAGGTTTCAAGCATATACCACCACACACAGCTTTTTACATGAGTTCTGGGGCTTAGATTCAGATCCCCATGCTTCAGAGAGATTGCAGAGCTCAAATGGACAGGTGACCCTAAGAGAACATGAAACAGAGAAGCTCCCTACTCTTCTGGAGCTCACATCTTTAATAATCTTCAATACAACAAGCCATGACAGGCTCACCTGATCAGGAACTCACTGTGCAACACAGTGGCCCACTAGGATCCACAGTGAGAGCCTGGAGTACCAAGTCAGTCACTCCCTTCATCAGACTCCTTTGACCTTTGTTGCTGCTTCTGCTCAGTTGTCTGAGGGGGTGGGGCCGGGTGAAAGGTGGAATGGGAAGGAGAAAACTCATCTTTCAACATCGTAGGCAAGTGACCGTGCACTAGGGTTCCATGGAACGTGATCCGAAAGCCACACCTGGGCTCTTGTTTCATCGGGTGGCAGAAGGTGGGTGGCAGAGACTGACCCAGCCCTGCGAGTGTCTTTCCATTATGCGTGCACCTCGGGGCCTCTGGGATAACAGTAAGCTAGAGACTGCCAGTAATTTGGTACCAGGAAATCCTGAACCTGGGTCTCTTGAAACTGCTTTGGGATTCTGAGGCCTGTCCCCTCAGTTGTAGGATTGCTCCATCCCTCAGTTAGGCAAATATGCTGAGCCCTCATGCTGTGATAGGGAGTGGGGGTGTTTCTGTTTCTCTACCACTCTTGTCCTCTCCAGTGACAGCAAAATCTTCAAGTGGGTCACTCCTGGAAATCTTGCAGTTTCAGGCTGCGGGCAAGCATTTAGGCACACTGAGTAGTTTCTTTGATTTCTCTCAGCCAAGTGAGTCAATGATCCAAGGTATGAAAAGTTTTGTCTTCTTGATAAGATGGATCTGCATCTCAGCTCTGACTCTTCCGAGCTGTGTGACCTTGCTCAAGCTACTTACCCTCTCTGAATCTGTTTCCTCATCTGTAGAGTGGGAGGCTGGTGGGGGATACAGTACCTGCCTGGTGGATCGGCAGTGAA
The DNA here is from genome assembly GCA_019843965.1 of Rhynchomys soricoides. Lineage (NCBI taxonomy): Eukaryota > Metazoa > Chordata > Mammalia > Rodentia > Muridae > Rhynchomys > Rhynchomys soricoides. The sequence goes on along the minus strand of JADRCH010000311.1, from coordinate 535,398 downwards.
GGGTAAATTAGACAGCCCGTAGGTGCTCAGTAAATGACAACGCTCATTAGCGTGTGGGAGAGAACCAAGATGAGAGGGGGATATACCATGCAGGCTTCTTCCTGCAGCTGTTGTTCAAATGCATGATCTCTGCTCCAAGTCTGGCAGTGACCTCAGATCCAAAGTCAACACCAAAACCAGGTGCCTCCCCTTACCTTCCCTCCCTGCCTCACCTGTAGTCACAACTCTGGTAGCTCCAAAGCCCCAGAAAGCTCCTGGGCTGATCTGCAAAGCCCAGACCTAGTTGCAAGCTCCACTACCACATTCAGGGATGCACCCCTGTGCATATCTTCCGCCTCACTCTCACCTCCTCTTGTCCTGGCTCAATGCTCTTCTCTCACAGAGGCATCTTTTCTTCCTCCCCCTCACTCCTCGCTTCATTTCCTCCACAACCTGACCATCACTTGGCTCCTTTTTAGTTAACTATTTCCACTGGCAGAATACCCACAGAGGTATAGACTTTTGCCTTGGTGTGCATATTCATAGCAACTCCCCAGTGCCCAGGCCTAGCAGTAGGTATTTGATGTTTTTTAAATAAATACCTTAAAGACCACAGGGAGTTAAGTTCTGGCTGATGCAGGTGAAGGGACAGCCCTGTGGCATGAAGAATACCATCATTCCCTTTCCCAAGTGAGATAATTAGACTAGATCTCCAGGAGACCATGTTCAGTAGGTGAGTCCTTTCTGAAGGGCTTCTGGAAGTCAGGGTCTCCAGCTTCTTGCAGACATAAAGAGCATACCCTCCCAGAGATGATGAGTCCCCTCCCAGCCCTGACATTTCATGACTGGTTCTAATAAGCAGGAGTCTTTGCTTTCTAAGAATCTCCAATAATGTGACATTCTGTGACTATTTAAGTCCTAGCAAGCAGCCAGTGGTCCTGGCTCAGGGCAGGGAGGAGAACTCAGGAGCCTGGGCAGTATCAGCAGGGGAGAGGTGCTTCAGGGACACAGGAGGGGATACAAAAGCCTCATTCTGTATATTTGTCATTTTTTTCTTTCTTTTATTTAAAAGAAAACAGATTTAGAACAATCATAAGAAAATGTGAACAATCATGAATGTTGGAGACTGGGCACAGAGGCATTTATCACAGAGAGCACTGGGTTGTTTTTTGTGCTTAAAAACCCCTTCATATAGATTTGAGGGTGGGTAATATTGTTGTAGCTTGTGGTTGGCAATAGAGAGACCATTCTGAAGGCCTGGGGACCTGTCTTTGGGTATTTTTGCAGTGTGTGTGGGGGGGGCAGAGGACATGGCTAGGTCTAGGCCAGAACCTGGAGTTGTCAGAGCCCTGGCTCCTTGAAGGTCTCAGTTTCTTGCTTTCTTAGGAGTGGGGAAAGGTTGGGGGGGGCCCTGCTGGGGGTGAATCTAATTCATTAACGACAACTCAACAGGGACCAGGCGCTCGCAGCGCCAGCATGACTCATTGAGATGATTGCTTCACTGCCGATCTGCGTGGGCCCTGAGCGCAGCACATTTTACCTTTACCCACTGAGAAGGTCCTGGTGGGAGGTAAAGGTACAGGATCTACCCAGAACATGAAAAAGACCTAGAGGAAGCAGAGGGCTGGCCACCATGCTCCCAGCCCCAGGAGCAATGCCTGGCTGGTACCGGAGCAGAGGCATTCATGAGTCCAGGAGGGCTGCCTGGTGCTGCAGTGCCAGCCTGAGCATGTGGTGAGGGTGGGTTGACTGCATTCCCTCCTCCACATCGAATGTCCCTTGGTAAAAACACTGAAGGGATGTGGGGGGCTGGGTGATATTCATGCCTGGCTGGGCTTGCCCTGGATTCCTAGTATCTGAATGCCCACCTCCTCCGTGAGATCCTCTAGTGTGAGAAGAGTTGGGTTGGGACTTAACAAGGTCTGCGTACTTGAGGAACTTGAATCCTGTCTAGCTGGGGCTAAGAATCCATCCATCCATCTGGGATCTGATGTCCGGGCTTGACTTTTCTGGACATGGATCCCCCAGGATGGATATCCATGGCTGTTTCTTAGTAACAGCCCCCCTCTGTCTGTGTCTACCATTATTTTCTCACCCCAAGAAACCCCTTGCCTGAAGACCACCGCTGTTGCTCTGCCCTTCTGTTTCTTTAGCTAACAAATATCTATAAAGGATCAGAAAAGGAGAAGCCAGGAGTGAAAAAAGGATTTGCTGGATGGTGTCATCCCTAGGAAATTCAAGAGCAAGCAAAGCTGATGCTTTAGGTCATGATCAAGGTGGCCTCTGGGATGTAGAAGAGGTGTGAAGGAACTTCTGGGTCATAGGAATGGAACCTGAGGGCTGGGGGTGTAGCTCAGTTATTACGGTGCTTGCCTAGCATGCACTGGGTTTGATTGCCAGCACTGTATAATCAGAACACAATGGTACACATCTGTAATCCCAGCACCAAGGAGGTGGGAAGACCAGAACTTTGGCCACCTATTGAGTTGGAGGACAGTGAGTTATATGAAACTCCATAACTAACAAAGGTACAAAAGCTTAAACAAAAGGGAAAAAGCCCAGCCGTGACATAGCAGAGGTACACATATTTGTCAAAATACACTCAAGTGCACCGGCATTCCCAGCCCTTCCTTCTTTCTGTATATTTTTCAGAATAGGTTCTTACTATGCTGCCCAGTCTGGTTAACATAACTGGATAGATGTGAGTCACACTACTCCCCCTTTTATTGCCCCTGCCCCCATTCTGAGACAAGGTCTTGCTATATATCTTGTTAGTCTTAAGCCAATATTTAGCTTAGGATGACTTTGAACTTGCAGAAATCCTCTTTTTTTTTTTTTTTTTTCGGGACAGGGTTTTTCTGTGTAGCCATGGCTGTCCTGGAACTCACTCTGTAGACCAGGCTGGCCTTGAACTCAGAAATCTGACTGCTTCTGCATCCCGAGTGCTGGGATTAAAGGCATGTGCCACCACTGCCCTGCTTCAGAAATCCTCTTGTTTCTGCTGGGAAAGATCTGGGGTTACAGGCATGAGCCACACCTCTGGGTTTTTGCTGTGTTGTTTTAACAGGTCGTTTGACCAGCTGGGATTATAGAGGTGGACCAATGTGTCCTCCTTCCACTGTCCTAATTTCATGGCAATATGGATGGTTTGGGGGACACTAAGGTCTGTCCCAACAGCTAGGGCCTAGGGAAGGTGAGGGTGGGAAGGAGAAAGTGGTCTGCTGACTGAGCGCTCACAGTACCTCTTGTCACTTGTACAAGCTTCAAGCAGGTTTGCCTAATCCCCGGAGGCCGCTTTCCTCCTCATCTCTATGGGATTAATAATTCCTTTCTTAGTGTTTGCATTGTGAGTCAGAGACTCTGTTGAGGAAAAACTCACTGGAGGGGTGGGTGGAATGCTGTTTTCTTTTACTGAGAAGGTGTATGCTTAGGAGTTGGGGCTCTTGAGTCATATTGCTTGGTTTCAATCGCCAGTTTTTCTGGTCAACCAAAGCTTAATCTTTTTGAGCCTTGCTCAATGCCTCTTTCTTTAAAGTATGGGAAGTAGCTTTTGGCAAAGTGACAAACACGTGGAGCTCTGGCAGAGATAAAGGGGAGGAGGCTGGAGAGAGCAGGCGAGTCATAGAGCTAAGGTGATTATCGTCGGTGGCGATCAAAGGTGGTCACTTGTCCCCGTCCTCCGCCCACCATGGCCACACATAGACCTTGGGTATCCTCGGAGGGGCTTGAGTAGGAGCGGGTGCTAGAGCACCAGCAATGGGCGGAACCCGGCGAGGGCGGAGCCAAGCATAGTCCCACAAATCCTCAGATCTAAAAAAGGCCAGAACATAACATTGTTCCGAGTTACTATCCTGAAGTGGCCCCGACTGGGAGACTGGTCGCACGCCGCTGAACGTGGGAAAAACAAAACAAAACAAAAAAACAAGTGACCTCGCCTTCAGGTACTTCTCCAGTACCCGTCCTCCCTTTCTTCAGTCCCAGGTTTCTTCCTTCTGGGCCCGCCTTCCCTGAGGCACACACAGCTACACCAAATGGCCCGCTGCGGCAAGTGTAGACAGTGTCGGACGTCGGGGCTCAGCGCTAGCTAGCTAGCCCTGTGCCAGGTTTGTGCTCAGCCGCCGCCTCGGTTCAGGCTGGCTCACGGATGGGCTAGCTATCCGGGGACCGCTCCAGCTTCAGGACCCTTCTCAAGGTCCTCCTTGGCCCCGCCCCACCCCGCCCTCCCTCTGCCTATTGGCAGCCGCACACGCGTCGGGGGTTGCCAGGGCGACGGGTCGCTAAGCTGCAAGTCAGCTCGAACTCCAGCCAGTCGGCCTCCGGCGGAGGCAGCGGGGGAGGCCGAAGGGCGGGAGGCCGAACGCGGTGCGGGGCGGCGGGGTCCAGGCGGGCGCCTCCTCCCGGCCCGGCCCGGCCCCCCCTCCCGGCACACAGACAGGCCGGGGCGGGGGGCCCCCGAGGCCGGAGCGGCCCGGGCCCCGTCGGGGCGGCCAAGGTGTGGCGATGCCAGGTGGTGGCAGCGGCGTCCCGGGCCGGGGCCCGTGACCATGGGTATCGCAGAGTCCACGCCGGACGAGCTGCCGTCGGACGCCGAGGAGCAGCTGCGCAACGGCGAGCAGCAGCTGGAGCTGAGCGGGCGGCGGTTGCGGCGGCTACCCAGCGCCGTGTGCGCTCTGAGCCGCTTGCAGAAGCTGTATGTGAGCGGCACCGGGCTACGCGAGCTTCCCGAGGAGATCGAGGAGCTGCGGGAGCTGCGCATCCTTGCGCTCGACTTCAACAAGCTGGAGCGCCTGCCCGACGGCCTGTGTCGCCTGCCGCGCCTCACGCGCCTCTACCTGGGCGGCAACCGTCTGCTGGCGCTGCCAGCCGACTTTGCGCAGCTGCAGAGCCTGCGCTGCCTCTGGATCGAAGGCAACTTCCTGCGGCGCTTTCCGCGGCCGCTGTTGCGCCTGGTGGCGCTGCAATCGCTGCAGATGGGCGACAACCGGCTGCGCGCGCTGCCCGCCGAGCTGCCGCGCATGACGGGCTTGCGTGGCCTCTGGCTCTACGGTAATCGCTTCGAAGAGTTCCCGCCCGCGCTGTTGCGCATGGGCCGGCTGCACATCCTCGACCTCGACCGCAACCGCCTGGGCGGCTTTCCCGACCTGCACCCGCTGCGTGCGCTCCGAGTTTTCTCCTACGACCACAACCCAGTCACTGGACCCCCGCGGGTGGCAGACACCGTTTTCCTAGTGGGCGAGGGTGCCGTCGAGCGCATGGCTGAGCGCGACGAACCCATTCCGCGGCCGCCAGCCCAGCGTCCAGCCCGGGCCTTTGAAGATGAGGAGGAAGAAGATCTGCTCATAGGAGGCGCAGGACCCAGGGCCCTGAGGCCCGCCAGGGACAGCCTCCGAGCCTTGGAAGCCCCTCCAGGATTGGGCACCTGAGCCCCTTTCCTGAGTGATGGGCTTGGCTACTCTGGAAGAAGGGGCTCTACGAGGCTGTGGCTGTTTGGATATACGGTGCTGCTGGGCCTCTTACTTGAGGCAGTGAAGGAGCGTCATTGAGTGAGCTGCCTAGCACGGGCAGGCCTGAAGCCATCTTCAGACACTCCTAGGTAGTAAGAGAGAGTCCCTGGGCTGACCTCTGGGCAGTTTTCAGAGCAAGAAGTCTGGGATAGAGCCACTGATGGTACAACAGATGAGCCGGTTCTCACCTGAAACCAGTGTCACCACTAACCCGTAGAATCATCCCTACTCTGACTCTGGATGTCCAGGACATCTGTAACTTTCACCTGGGGTTTGGATCACCTAGGCCTACCCTAGCTGTTGCTAGAGTCGTTACCTTTGGGCAGACTGTATGGGGCAAAACTGCCATGTGTGTGTTGGGGGAGTGTGGTGGGGGTGGGGGGATTAGTTCTGGCCAGAGGCAGGGCATAGGGACTCTGTCCAAGACAGAGGCAGTCATAAACTGGGGCCCAGCACCTCAGCTTTCCTCAGTTCTCCACCAGGTCTCCCCTGGTAGCTGTATGGTACACAGAAGAGAGGGTCTCCACCCCATCTTTCCTCCTGATCTCTTCTCTCAGCATGTGATGAAATATTGCTGGGCAGAGAGAGATCTTCCCTCTTCTACAGCCTGTGCCCTCAGTTACCAAGTTTGAGAAGATGCCACTGTGCCTCTAGGGCCTCCTGCCCCGAGAGAGAGGGGCTCTGCACTCTAGAAGGCTGCTCAGGGCCTCTGTACTGCCTGCACTCTCCATGTCCTTACATGGGCACAGCCAGGGTGGCTGGCACGGCATGGGGCACTGGACAGGCACCATGTGCCTCTACTCCGTCACCAGGGACAGCCTCCGAGGGGCTGAGGAGACAAGCTCTGCAATTCCCAGGGCCAGATCCAAGCAATAATAGGAGGAGAGGGCCAGAGGACACTCAGGGACACTGTCAGGGGCTGGAGCCCCAGAAGGTAGTGTTTTCTTTAGGAAGAATCAAAAAAAAAAAAAAAACCCTGTAAACATAAATTATATTTCTTGGAGAAAGAATGTGTGTTTCCCACATGTCTATTTATTTATAAGCCTGGGAGCACTAAGTTCCACCACTATGGGTGCACCTCCCCCACCCATGTGCCCCAACTCTGTGTCAGGATGACCCTGGCCAGCTGTTGTGTCCTTCTTGTCTGGGGAACAAGTGCCCATTGCAGAAGGAAATAGCATTGCTCCCTGAAGCTGGTATCCTGGCGTCTTCAGGTGTCCTCATGTTCTGGCTCGCCATACCCTTCGTTGTGCTGTGGGGGTCATCTACAGCTTGGTTCTTGGGTTCTAATTCTTGTATCTCCCACCAGCAGGGCTGGCCTTCCTCTACTTACTCGCCAGTACTGGCCCCTCTCACTCACTCTGAGACTGTACTTGCTCCTTTCTCCTTTGCCTTTCTCAGCCTCAGTTCCTTCAGTTTTGCCCCCCCCCCCATCACCATGGCAACGAGAGCTGATGTCATATGGAACCAAAAGGTCAGGCTTAACCCAGTAGCTGGGCTAGTACATTATTAGGCTGGGTTCTGGGTAAGGAGGAGGCTGGGTATAGATCTAGAGTGAGATAAGACTAGACAGAGTGGAAGGTGGGGGTTAAGACTAATGTGGGACCCAACTGTAGGCTCTGATTTTGTTGAGGTTCCATCTGAGGCTCTCTGGAGCCTAGTAAGGGGGGAGGGGTAAGGATTTAAGAGGTGAGGTTATCAGGTGGATTAAGGGAGAGCTGCAGCCCACCAAGGACTGACCTCTGGTTCTAGAACCGTCAGGTACAGGGGAAAACACCATGGACCAGGTCTGTCCTTGCTCCTAGTTCTGCTGTTGAATGAATGACCCTGATGAAGTCTTGGATCCTTGGGCCTTAGTTTCTCCATCTGTAGCAGAAAAGTTGGGTTTTTAAGTCTGGTTCATGACTCCACCCATTGTTTTATCCACCGTTCTTTCCTGTGTAGCTACAGCTCAAGTTTCCTTTCTGACGTTTCTGCTCCCCTGCCGTGGCTCACCCAAGGCCAGATGGTCTGGGCAGTGCCCTCCAGTGGACTCTCCTGCGTCATCCTTAGGTGTTCCTGTTCAGGTCTCTCCCCTCCCCTTTATTTTTTTATGCAGCTTAGCATCCTTATCTATGGCTATTTACCTCCAAGAAGGAGCTACCGAGGCTGTCAGAAGCAGGTCCAGTTTCTTCTGGAAAGTTAGTTTGGTTAAAGTTCATGCTGATGCCTGATACACTGAAGAAATGAGGGCACTGGAAAAGGAGCGTCTACTGCTGGTTCCCCTGACCCAGCTCCCCTTGGTGGTGAACAAAGCTCTGTGTGAGGGATCCTATTATCACCATCACCCTGTAAGTCTCTGACTAAGCCCCTGAAGAGAAGGAAGAGATGTTCATTGACACTTGTAACCACAGCCTCTTCTGTGGTCCCTGCCCCCAGTCTCAGGGGCGGTCAGAGGTGGGACACGTGGTGAGTAGGGAAGGAAAGCTCTAGGGAGTTGGGTGTGTGGCAGGCAGGGGCAGAGGCCAAGGGAGGTAGCGTTCAGAGCAGGAGAAAAGGCCAAGGGAACCCGAGTGGCAGGAAGAAGAGGTCGTAGGACAAGAAACAGGTTGGGGAGAGTCTGGGACCTGCCTATTGGCCTGTTTGTGGACTCCTAATCCAGTGCTCAGTTCCCACTGTGGGAGAGCTACTCCATCCTTGGCTGACTGGCAAGTTGGCAAGTGAGATGGATGAGAATCATAGCCTGTCTCCTCCCCTCTGATGCTCAAGTCTCTAGACTGGCTCCCAAGCCTCCAGACCAGCTGACCTTTTGATTGACAGGCAGGGCACCGGAGTCTGGGGTGTTAGCAGGATCCTTTCCTAGCTTTATAATTGCCCACCGCAAGGGTTTGATAAAGGGGAAATGGGGTGATTGGGAACAGGAGACCCTCCCCAGAAACCCCTCCCCTCCTTCCATGCAGCCAAACCGGTTTTCTTATCTCTCCCAAAGCTTCCTCAAGACATCAGGGCAATGTGATTCTGAAGATGGACATTTATTATCACAGCCAGGCGTGCCACACAGAACGTCTATTCAGACAGGGAACCCTGCCCAGGGGCTCACAATCTAAGAGACACCACACTTGCACACGTGTGCATTCACAGACACAGACACACAGAGGACCCAGACATGGGAAGTGGATGACTTCACAAGAAACAGATGGGAGCAGCTCAGGATGGAGCATCAAGCATGTTCGGATTATCCTTCAGCTGCTTTTCTCAGAGAAGGAGAGGAGAGCCCAGAATCCAGAAAGGCCAGAGAGACCTTTAGAAGTAGTGCATCTGGGAGGGACTTGCAGGAGAAAGTGGTCTCAGGCACATGAGGGGATGTATGAGTAGCTCAGAGCAGGCAGAGGGAGTGAGCCAGAGAAGTCCAGGGTAGAGGCCCTGTGCCAGTGGCCAGGGTCTGGCACCTCTGCTGTGCTGAACCAACTATGCTGAAACTGTTTCTTGGGTTTACTTTCCCAAAGAAAAGCTAACCCAAACTTAGAGTGACCCTGAAGCTACTTACCTGACCCCAGGACTCCCTCGAACTTCTGGAGTAGAAGCCAACAGAAACTGTTTTATCCCCTGTCAGATGCTTGTGCACACTAGGGCAAGAGCTGTACCTCTGAGCTATACCCTAGCCTGCACACACCTTTTAAAAGGGATGTTTAAACCACATTGTAGGAAGTTAAAGGTGCAGAAGGGGAAAGGTCAGGCAGCTTCAGAATGGGGGTACTTGGTACAGATTGAGGAGGCAGCTGCTGGTCCCCAGATGTGGGGGACAGAGGGTATGTGACCCTCTTCACTTCAGAGTGGGGCAGGGCCCATGGAAATTATGGGGTTCCCTTAGTGCCTATCTGAAGCAGATATAGTTGGCCTTCTGCAGTACCCTGAGAACTGGCAGGCCAGCTGCCCTGGACCAAGCAGGGAGTGGCTGGGAAATTATTGCTTCTTTGTGAATAGAGGACATTGAGAGCACAGCAAAGGACATGGCTTGCCAAAGCCACAGACAGGGTGGCACCGGAGTCTCTCAGGTCCTCTTGGAATTCGCCAATGGGGCTCTTTAGATTGGAGAGATTTTCTTTTCCAACCATAGAGAATCAGCCTAGACAATAGGTTGGAGAAAGGCCACAGGTCCACTGACCTAGGGCTCAGCCTATCCTTTCTTTCCCCTGCCAGGACCTGGAAGGAGACATTGGCCCCAAGTCATAGCAGCTGAGCAGGTGACGATGAGGTGGTGGTTGGGGTCCCATCTTTGCTTTTTCTACCAACCTGGGAGAGTGATAAGGGTCCCCTGGCAAGAGAGGGAGTGTGTGCCCAGCTAAATGGACTCCAAGGGAAGTCTTGGAGATCTCAGGGAGATCCCATTACTTCTAAGCATGACTTTAGGTCTGATCTGGGACATGCAATGCTCTCTACTTTGGGGCAGCTGGTGAATGTGGGGATTAGTTTAGATCTGAGAATGAGCCGGAAGCTCAGGGAGGCCCAAGCCACTAATGAAAAGTCAAGTCCCAGAGGAGACAAGCTGAGTGGAGATACTCCCAAGACTCCCCCAATCCCTCCAATCCCAGCTGGTGCTTCCCTTGGAAGAAGAGAGAGAGGGCTGGGACCCACAGAGGAGACAGCCAAGGCCCTACTTTTTCACGATCCTTTATTAATCAGAACAGGCCTTGCCACAAAAAGCAGGGCCCATTCCCACAAAAATATGATTTTGCAAAGAGGAAAATTTTGCTGGCTTAGAGGGTGCATGTGGTGGAAAAACTGTATGGTTCTTTTTCCCTTTTGTCTTCAGTTCTCTTTGCTGTATTTTTTTCTCTTCTTTTTTTTTGTGATAGTGGATTTTTGTTTTATTTTGTATAAAACACTTGCGCTCAAGGACTCAAACACAATACAAACAGTGCCACCAGTTCCCACCCCTGGGGGCCCCAGCTGAGCTGGGAGTCCCCTTGGCTTTTTTTTTTTTTTTTTTCTTTTGTGGCTGTTTTCCTTTGTCCCTTCCCTGGCCTCTGGTGCTGGAGGGCAGGTTGGGGGGGGGGGGTGTGTGCTGGGGCAGGTGGAATTTGTATAAGCAGTTACATGGAGAAGATGGTCACAAGAAAGGCTACCTAAACAACATAACAACTAAGTCTAGGGTGCCCACAAGATGTCAGATGATGCTCATAAAGGGAGTTGGGACACAGTGAAGAGACAGATTGGCTCTGGTGGTCCCTAGAGGCTCTGTGGGGTAGGGTGGACAGGCAGGCGGGCCTTGCTTTCAGGCGTCAGTGACAACTTTGCTCTGGGTAGCACCTTCAGAGCCCTCCTGCCTTGATCCCCTAGGTCAGGTGATGGTGGCCTCACAACCTCCCCCATGAGGTAGGTGAAGTATTATTACCATCATTTTACAGATGGAGAAACTGAGGCCCAGGGAGTGTGGGTGACTTGCGCAAGATCCTAGGACAGTGGTGGCAGAGCTCTGGTGCCCTCCTTACCCTCAAGTCCCTCCCCCCATTTCCATGTTCCCCCAGTTGCCCTAACCATCCTATGCCCAGACTTGGTAACATCCAGCTTCGTCTTGTTCAAACCCACCCTGCTCTCGGCCCACCATTTGCAGCCTCTTGCTGGCATCCCCCACTCCACCTACACGTGGGGGCTGAGGAATCCCAGGTTGGGTCATTACTATTGCTAGTAGTCTGAGCGGAGACCAACTCTGTGGGGCATGCTCTCTGAGCTGACTGGCTAAGAAGTACATGAGCCCTGCATCCCGCATAAATCTGCTGCCAACCTACTGGTGCAAGGTGCATGGGTCCCTCAGATGGCTCTGTGGAAGTACTCAGGAGACTGAGGCAGATGGAGGGAAGGATGGCAGCAATTTCGAATTTTCAGACTTTCTACAGTACCCTCTTCTATTTCCACACAGCCTCTGCAGGGGGGTGGGAGGGTCCCTTTCCAGGGGCTAACCCTAGCTGGGCAAGGGAGTTGGGGCAGATCCTATTTAAAGCAAAAGCTGCAGTATACAAACATTTAGATTTACAACTATTTGTTTTACAATGGAATTATTCACTCTACAAATGATTCACCTACTACAAAAGAGATTCCTCCAGGTCCCTGGGGACAAGGTGTGAAATTTGATTTAAGAAGATTTTGATATGGACAAAAGGAGATCTCACACCTAGAGCAGAAAGTTGAGATTAAGGGGAAGCCCATTGAAGGAAAATGTGTCCAAATAACTATGTTTCCACTGTGCTCTAGAGATGCAGATCCAGTCCAGAGCCCCTCCCATCCTTGGGGTGTCAAGTTGCCAGCCAGGGTAGAACTGTAACTGTGGGCTCCAACTGCTACCCTAGATGTGGTGTTCTGGTGCCACCTGGTGGTAGAATCTGGGTATGTTGGGCTCAAGTCTCGAAACTGGTTTTGAGGCTCTTTCACCAGCTGGGTCTTTTTTCAGTACAGCACAGAGGGATGACAAGACTTAAGAGGGATCATTCTGGAGTCTGCTGTTTCCAAGGGGAAGCCAGTTCTAGTCTCAGCAGAGGCTGGGAGAAGAAACGGCAGCTTCTTTGGGTATGGCAACCTCAGACTCCTGGAATGTTCCCTGCTTCCTCTGCTTGCATGGTGGGTGGGAGGGGCAGAAAGAGCTACTACTCTGGGGTGGGGGTGGGGGTGGGGTATGTGTCAAGACAGCCCTGGAGAAGGCCAGGGGTTGGTCAGATTATGCAAAGAAAAGGTGGAGGTGTGGGGGGTAAGGGGTGGGGATCAGGGGCTGTATCCAAGCCAGAGAGTGTGGAACAGATGCCAATTTGGCTGCAATGTGAGATCTGGGAAGGTGGGGGGTCCCTACGTGAGGGTTAAGGATGCCTGAGAAGGATGGGAGTGGTGTCCTGTTGGAAGGCCATGCACATGGTGAGTAGGTACCTATGAGGTGTGAGCCCAGGCCCAAGGAATGACATTGCAGTGGGGAGTTGCTACTGGGGAATTGTAGGGGTGGGGGCTACAGAGACAGGCAAAGTGGCTGCCAGGAGGCAGCTGAAACAGCCATTTGCCTTGGTCCCCACTTCTCCACTGTCCATACCCTTCCTCTCCTACCTTCCCTGTGGCCTTGACCTCTACCTGACCCAGCCCCACTTAATCCTCCTGAAATTCTGCTCTTCTTCGTAGCCAATCAGCACTGCTGGCCCCAGGGAGACAAACAAGGGAGTAAGCACCCCCTTTCACACATGTTCAAATGAGCTTCCAGGTGCACATGTGTACACACATGTGGGCACACACACATACACACACACACACACACACACACATACACACACACAGTAGACACAACACAAATACACAGGGCCACGTCTCCAGGACTCTGGAGCACAGGCTATATACTATCCTCAGTGTCCAGGGCCCAGCCGGCACCTGAAGCTGGGGATGGGCCTGATGACCAGGCCGTGGCCAAACGCCTCGGCCTTCCTCTTCTGGGCCCCAAAAAGGGGGGCTAGGGAAGGGGTGGCTTCTTTCCACTCCAGGCACTGCCTTAAAGAAAACGGGGGCTATGCCCACCTGGCGGGCCTCTGGAGGGATCTGCCCATCTGGCTCTTGAGCTTTCCCCCACGTCTTTAGTATCAGCAAAATCAGGAAAGAAAGAGGCAAAGCAGGGAAATGGCTCCCAGAGCCCCCACTCCCAAGCTGGACTCATGGGGGTGGGGCTGGTACTTCCTAGAAATGGGGCCCAGTTGAGTTCTGGTACCCCTCCCTGGCTGAGCCCTCGGGGTTCTCCCCTCACCCATGGCAGGGGGGCCGGGCTGGGCATTGTGCATAAAGTGGTAGGGACATGATGGGGAGCCAGGCATTGGCCCTTGAGGCCTCCCTTGGCCCTGCTCAGGCTTTCAGCTGGTGCCACTGGGCCACAGGCTGCCGGGGACGAGCGATCATGTCCTTCCAGTGTTTTACTTCACCTGGTCCGCTCTTCCAGGACAGGTAGATCTGGGGAGGAAGAGAAGATGCATTATGGCAGGCTCCGAGGCTTGGGTCCTGTCCCATAGTAACAGCCTGGCCCACAGAGGCTGCCCCTTTCCCTTCCTGCCAGCCTGACCTAGTTCCCTGACTGTGCTATCCCTCAAGGGCCTGGGCATGCCTGGCCCTTTGACATCAAACTGCAACCTATTTTGCAGTGAAGGTCAGGACACAGGCAATTGGCTGGGGCAACCTTCCCTGCCCTAGGAAGGGACAACATTGTTATTGTCTCTCTCTCCCATCACCTGGCATTTCCTGTCTTCACAACCAGACTTTGTACTGGGGGGCTTTGTATCTCGAGGTCAGTGTAGGCTTACATACCTAGCGGGTGAGCAAACCACACGATTAGCCCCAGTATTCAGATGGGGAAACTAAGGCACACAGAGTTAAGAGTCTTACCTTCAGCCATAGTTTAAAAGTTCAAAATGGTGTAAGGAAACTCTTGGTGGTTCTAGACTACCAATCCAGCCCAGGCTCCTGTAAGCGCTCCACAACATTGCAGCACTGCTCCAGAAACCTCCAAAGTAGTCTCAGCTGAGCCTGGCCTGCACACTGATGAATACTTAAGGCCAGGGGCGTTGGAAGCAAAGCAGAGTGTTGCAGGACCCTGGCCAGGGCACCTTAAAGCCTTCAAGATGACAACTTATAGGGCAAAAAACCTGTCACAGGTCAAAGAGCTTGGGCACCTTGACAACGGAGTACAATGTGCTAGCTAATACTGGATCCTGGAGCAGGCCTGGGCATTAGTGGAAGAACTGGTCAAATGCAGATGAAGTCAGATGGGTTCATAGCAAGGTCCCATGTCAGTTCCTTAAGCTGTGACAGATACATCGTGAGGGGCTAGCAATCAAGGACACTGGGCAAGAGGGATATGGATATGCCATATTATATTTCCTACTTTTCTGTAAATTTAAAATTATCAGGTGTAGTATCTCATACCTAAAATTCTCACACTGAGGCAGAAGGATTGCTATGAGTATGAGGCCACCCTGGAGGTACATAGCGAGTTTGAGGGCCAGCCTGGGCTACAGAGTGAGACCCTGTCAAAACAAACAAAAGATAAAACACCAAGACAAAATGAGCAAATACTATGCAGGGATGGAATATCTTTCTCCACCTCAGGTTCCTCCGTGCATCAGACTGATTAGAGACAGCTGGAGACAATGCATGTCTGCTGCTCTCTCCCGACTAAGTTCTCAGTCAGTTCCCTCTGAGGCTCACTGAGTACTCCACCCCACTACCTCACCATCACCACCACTACCACCACCACAGGTCACAGCCAAGTGCTCCTTTGTGCTTACTTGTGTTTGCAACATCAGCCCAGCATAGTATCATAGCCTGGAGCAAGGCCAGATTCCCAGCCCAGGTGTTGAGCTGGGCCTGTGACTCAGAAAGGTTCCAAGGTCCTTGGGCTTCCTAAACTATCACAGGCCAAAGCAAGAACCATTTTTCGACTTGGTTTGGCCCACAGAAGGCTGGTCTGGTAAAGGAAGCTAAAGGCACTCCCCAAGGAACACCTAGTTCTATGAAACAGGCTGTAGGAAGGGCTAGAAGGGCCTCTGGGGGGCTCAGTGGGCCCTGCTCACGGGATACACTCTAGTCTCGATACCTGTGCCCACAGGTAGTCTGAATGATACTCCTAGGGCCAGCTTTCTTCCACAAGGCTAGCGCTTTTCTCTTTCTGACAACTAGGTCCTCCTTTTCATCTCTCTGGGGAATGCCTCCAGATTGGCCCCTTCTCTGCAAATGCCAGACCATCCTTCTCCAAACATACCATTGTTGGGGGTTGAATGAGAAGAACACGATAGGCTCATTATATTTAAATGCTTGGTCCCCAGCTGGTGGAACTGTTTGGGAAGGATTAGGAGGTGTGGCCTTGTTGAAGGAGGTATGTCACTGGGGCTGGGCTTTGAGGTTTTAGAAGCCCATGCTATTTCCAGTTAGTTCTCGCTGCCCACTCAGATGTGAGCTGCTAGCTACTGCACCAGCACTATGCCTGCCTGTCTGCTGCCATGTTCCTCGCCATGATGGTCCTAGACTCACCCTCTGAAATTGTAAGCAAGCCCCCAATTAGATGCCTAAATTATTATTATTTTATTAATTTTATTAAATTATAAGTTGCCTTGGTCATGGTGCTTTTACACAGCAGAGGAAAAGTATCTAAGACAGTCATATACCAAGGGACCTGTGTGTCACTCCCTTACTTACTTCCTCTGCTGTGGTCACTGGTTCTCTGCACTATTCCTAGCGAAGCCTCTATGACTTGGTCAAGGTTCATGAGTGCTTGCCCAGCACACGTGAAGGCCCCATATTCAATCCCCTGCACTACATAAAGCAGGTACAATGCCATTTGCCTATAATCAATCACAGTGTTTGGGAGAGGCAGAGGCAGCAGAATCAGAAATCCAAGACCATACTCAGCTACAAGACCATACTCTGAGGCCAGCCAGAGCTGGTGGCGCACACCTTTAATCCCAGCAGTAGGGAGACAGAGGCAGGTGGGTCTCTAGAGTTCAAGACAAGCCTGGTCTACAGAGTGAGTGAGTTCCAGGACAGCCAGGGTTACACAGGGAAACTGTCTCAAAACAAAACAAAAGAATATGATGAAAGTCAAACTTCTGTTATTGAATAAATGACCACACTCATCATAGTTAGAAACATTTCAAAACTAGCTTCTAGTACAATAGAAGCTACATGTGTGCTTCAAGTGCCAGGCTGAGCATCTCTCTCACTATGTCCTTATCAAATGCTCCCACTACACTGTGTAGCTAGCACATCCTGGCTCTCATTTTGAGCAGAGAAAATGAGACTCAGAGAGATGACAGCTTTTAAGAATAGACCTCCAGGACCAGAAGTATAGCTTAGTGGCAATGTATGACTGGGTTCCATTCTAAAAGCCACAAACAAACAACAAAACCGGAATGCAGGCAGCTGGACTGAGTCCCAACATTGAGTTAGAAACACAGGAGCATGCTTTTCAAAGAGAGTGGAGGGTTTGTCATAAAATTGTGTGGTAGAAAAACTCAAGTCATGTCTGGCTGCTTGCCTAACATGCAAGAAGAGGTCACCTTCATCCAGAATCTCCTTCCTTCTCAGATTGTTCTGACCTTGCTCTGGGAGGCTCTGCAGGGTTGGCGTTAGCTTCATTTTACAGATAACAGAGGCTCGGAGAGGCTGAGTAACTTACTCTGTACTACTCAGCCAGCTTTGTGCAGATCAGCTAGGAGCTGAAGTAATTAAGGTCTTTGGTTTCTGGCAGGGGCTCTGCCACCGCCCCACTCAGCTCGTCCCATAAGCAGGGCTGAACCAGTCCGAGAACTCAGAAAACCTTTGGGGAAATCAAAGCACTTCTTGTCCTTCTTTCCCTGTCTGGTTGGGTCTTTCCTGGTGTCCAGGCCTGTGCTCATCCTTGGCCCCTGCTGCTTCCTAAGGACAAACCCTTTGGGCCTGCCTGTGCACCCTAGCCCAGTCCTACCTTGCCAATGACGTCATTGCGGCTGAGCTTGTCTTTGTCCATGACAGTGATGATGATGGTGGTCTCCCTCAGCTTCTCTGTGGGTATGTCGAAGGCGAAAGACTCATTGAAGATGGGGTTCAGGTTCCTCTTCTTTGTCACCGTCTTCTTTTTCTCTACCCGCTTGTCTTTATACATCAGCCACACCTTCACATAGGGGTCTGGGAGGTGATCGTAGAGGAAGGGTCAGAGGGACAGTGTTTGTGTGTGATGGGGGGCACTCAAGGATCCTCATGCCCTTCCAGGTGCAAAAACCTAAGTGGGAACTGATTGCATGCTTTTTAAGTGGCTGAAGAGGCCAGGCCAGGGCAAGAACAAGAGGGACTAGGGGTACTTAGCATATGGATGTTGCCTCAGTGTTCTCATGTTAGTACAGGTATTCCCAAGGCCACACACAAGCAGCACACGAGCTAGGACCAGGGTCTCCCCACCACAATGATGCCTTTCTTCCTGATTCAGGGAAGCCTGGCTGCCAAGATGACACTGACCCAGAATATGTCCAAAGAGCTCTGCTATCTCTAGTCAGAGGACTAACAGGTAGGGTTTAGGGTTAGGGCCCCAATACATTTCTATCTCCCATATCTGAAGTGACCCATCCTTGTGTGACGGGAAGCTCCCCCACAGGCCTGCCCTAGCACCTGATGTGCCCCCGATGTCCATGGCTTTGAGGTTGCGAGCTTTGATGATGTTCACGATGATGGAGTTGGCAGAGGGGTTGTAGCAGAGAGACAAGAGCAGCTCCCCTCGGCTCCCCTGTAGAGCAACAGGAAGGGTGAGGCTGGGCCACAGGGAGGGGGATGCTCCCCCTTGATCTCCCTTCAGGGATGACAGGTGTGGGAACTAGAAGGGAGGGTGTGGTCCGAGAGTGCAGCTGTCCACAGGTCCCTTCTACCCTGACCTGGGTGATAGCAGCCCCTCTGTTTGTCAGCACTGCCATGCCATCTCCTCTCCTCTGGAGATCCTATGCTTGCTCAGGGCTCCCAGTTCCCTCAACAGAGCCCTGGGCTCATTGCACAGCTCAGGTGATTCGCCTCAAGTTCTAAACCCTGGGACTCTAGCCATAGGTGGGAGCTACCTCTCTGGGGGCTGCCCACCAGTGCTCCACTCTGAGCCCTGCTAACATCCTGGGGCTGAGGATGAGTGAGGACCCTCTGCCAGCCCTGACCACATTGCTTCAGTTAAAGGACTATAGGGGGCCTTACACTCCCATCGCTGCATGGCTTCAGATCCTTCCAGAAGGTCTGCATCTGGGTCAGGTCCACCTTGTTGAGAGGGATGGACACCTCCCCAATGGGGTCATTGCGGCTGAAACGGTCATAATCCAGGACCTGGAGGTAGAGGACCCTCTGCACCACTTTCTCGTAGGGAAACCCTGGGGCAGATAAACATGGTGAGAAGTGTTATCCCAGCAAGAAAAGAAGTTAAAATGGAGAAAGGGGAGAGATAGAGAATGGAACAGAGGGGAGGATGAGGGCGGGGAAGAAAGAAGGAAGGCCTTGTGGGTGGGGCTGGCCTTGTCACCTCTGCCACCAGCCTAGGCCAGGGGGCCACAGCTGACTTCAGTAGCACTTTCTGAAGGGCCAGCAAGAACTCTGTCTCATGTGACCCATCAGATGGGGAAACTGAGGCTCAAATGGTTTATGTGACAGTCCCAGGACCAACAGTAGGACAAAGACCATTAATGTGCTCATTGCTTGTGTGTCCATTTCAGGTCTGGGCAGTGGCTTCCTTGCTCACCCGATCAAGTCTGGACAAGTGGCTATTCCTGGGGTTCTGAGGCTATTACATAACAAATCCCAGGAAGAGAGGGGACAGGGAAGCTAGAAGGGTGCCTGTGAGAATGAGCCAGTGTTCTGAGACTCTGCTTTCTTCTTCACTGACTCCCAAGGCCGGCGATCAGCCTGCCTATCACTCTTCCTAAACAGAGCCCATGTTGGATACCCAAACTGCCAGCACCTCTTGCCCAGCAGCCATGAGAATGTCCAAACCACCCTTCCCACTCCCAAGCTTCCTCCCGTGGCCCATTCTCAACACTGTGGCCAGATTGATTTTTTAAAAATAGCCAGCATGCCACAGCCTGCTCCTTTTAACATCCCAGTGTACTCAGAAGGAAAGCCAGCTTAATTTGGTACCCAATCCTTCCAAAGTGTGGTCCCACTGTCTTCCCTCCGTGGGGTGGTACTCATTCCTCCCTCAGTGGGAGGCTCCATCTCTATACCTTTTTCTTGATCCTTTGAAGTCCTGGCTCTGCCCTTATCAGCACCTAACCTGTGAGCCCCCACCATGCCTGCTCCAGCCAATTCTCAACTTTTTCATCTAGTTCTCTTTCCTGGCACCACAGATGGGGTGGGCTGCCCTGTAGCACACTCTATCACTTTGCCTCCTTGGCTCAAGGGTAAGCCCAAACAGATCTGTTCATCTCTTTTCTCCATTAGCCTATGGCATGCCTGCTAGGCCAAGAAGCCACTTAATATTTTAAAATTACATTTATGTGTGTGAATGTGTGCATGCATGAATGTGTGTGTGTGTGTGCACATGAGCATACATGGGTACTCATGTGCCAGTGTGAATGTGGAAGTCAGAGGATTGGCAGGGACTGGTTCTCTCTTCTTACCATGTGTATCCTGGGGGTCAAACAAAGGTCATTAGGCTTGGCATCATGTTAGGTAGCTCATAACTTCTGACCTCCACAGGCCCCTACCACAAAAGGCTTTTACTTAGGTAGATGCACATAAAATATTTTCTAAAAAAAAGGACAACAGTTGAAGAAGACACCCGGTGTTAACCTCTGCCTTCCATGAGCATGCATGCACATGTGCACATGGACCCGAACACACACATGCCCAGGCACATGTGCATGTGCACACATAGAGAATAAATAATTGAATGGATGAGTAAATGTCAGTGGGCTGGCCCGATGGCATGGCCAGAATTAAAGAGAAAGGGAGGAGGGCAGGTCTGACTTCTGGGAGGCACAAGTGACCTGGGGTGGGTGCAGGCCAGCCTGGATGTGGTGTGAGATACTGAGGTGTGAGCAGGAAGAAGGGAACACCTAAGCGAGCTCCACCAGCTGGAGTGATGGAGAAGAAGGGCTGGGAAAAACACCAATAGGCTCTTCACCAAAGACACAGAAACCCCAGAGGAGCCTCTGAGGGATGTGGATCTGGGAGAGGGCCCCTCTGATTCATTTAGGGTTTGTCTCCCTTTCTACCTACTAGGGAAGATATATCTTGTTCATCTTGAAGGCCCTAAGGGACCTTGTCCAGGTGACCCTTGGCATCTGTTTAGGTGAGATGCATGGACACAAGCGTCCCAGAAATATTAGTGGCTCCAAGAGGTTCCTGCATCTAAATCAGTTTTTCCAGGGCCACATGAAATGGTCTTCTACATGCCAAAAACTCATCCACCAGGACCCACCTTGAATGGCTGGTTTCTGAGGGGTTTTTTTCTCTGTACATTAAGAGGAGACTATACAGGGTTCCACAGAACATGGCTTAATATCAGCATAGCTTTATCTTCCATGAGAAGACTGATTCAAAGACCAGCAACAGACCACATCTTCAAGGAGCTGGTAGCAGCACCTTTTAGGTATGAGGGCCCACTCCATTCTGTGTGCTTTGAAAAGTTACTAATTTGTTTAATTACCATTGTTACCTCTATTTTATAGATGAAGAAACCAAGGACCAGAGAGGTTAGGATTTTTGTTAATGTCACACAGCTAGTAAGTAAGAAATCTGAGGTTCCAGTTCAGACAGACTAGACAAGGGCTGAGGAGCATGAAGATGAGGATGAAGGAAAGAGTACCAGAAGGTTCTGGTACTTTCACTAGATTTGCAAGGGCCCTTTACCTGGTCACTCCAGAGTAATGCACCTCTGAATGTCATGAGGTGGGACCCTAGCCTGTATTGATCCCCCCCCCCAAAGCCTGTGGCTAGCATGTTGAATTTTCTCACGTCCTGAGACCAATCTGAGCAACATGCATTGAGTTAACCAGGCATTTGTGTGCATGGAAGTATAGTGTGTGTGCACATCCTACATGCATGTTTGTGCTTGCATGCCTGTACACCTGAAGGAGTGGATTTGTCCATGTTTCTTGCATGCAGCCACATGTGTGGGATGGATCAGTGAGCAGGGAAGTGGGAGTAGCAGCCAGTCTCACCTTCAAATAGAAAGGTCTCGTTCCAGTGCGGGTTTAGATTCTTCCGCTTCACCTTGGTCTCCAGTTTGTGCTTCTTGTCAGGTAGCAGGTAGATCTTGACAAAGGGGTCACTAGTGCCGCTGAAGTCCTTGGCTGGCAGCTCCTGGGCCTTCATGACCTTCACGGTGAGTGTGGACTCTTGGAAGTTGTAGCCAACACTGAACTGGATTCGGCCCAGGTTCTCTCGGCTGCAGCCCTCATGGGCCTCATCTTCCTCGGAGCCTGGGGAGAGCTGCAGTGGGAAAAGATGGCGGGTTGGTGGGGATTCTGTCTTTACCAGGCTCCTGGGCAACATGTCAGGGTCCAGAAACATGTCTGGACTGGGGGCCTGTGGCCAGCTGGGGTATGGCCCATCACATCCATGGCCAGTGGAGGATGTTCAGGCTCTGAGAGCCCTGCCTTAACCAGAAAGGGAGGGGAACAGGGCCAGGATAGCTCTGCCTCCTGGACCCCAGAGTTGTGAGCAGGACACCCAGCTTTCTCACCTTCTCTTGAAACTGTCTCCAACAGTCACCCTAAGCTGTCCTGGCCTTCTCTCCTACTTCAGCCCTACAGACTCACAGGAGACATACCAACTCTTAGAAAAGGGCTCTCTGGGGGCTGAGGATGATGCAGCTTACAAGATAGGAAAGGCAAGTGTTCAGGTGAGGAGAGGCTGAGACACCAGGGGCATGACTGAGGTAGGCTTGCCAGGATGTCCTCAGGGACCCTGACTAAAGCAGGCTGGGGTCTCTGGGGACTGAGGCTGTACCTCCAGGCTATGCCTGTTCCTAGTATCCCTTCCTCAGAATAGATACTTGGACAGGCGTGAACAGCAGTGGGTGGCCACAGGAAAGGGTTGGGTGCCACAATTTCATTGCAATGTAGAAATGGGAGGGGCAAGTTGGGTTACTGCTATCTAGGAATCATGAAAGGCCTTGAGGTCCTACCCTGACCAGTCAGGGGCCCTGCTGGCCTGGGTATTTTATGGTCCACATCTCCTTTGGTGATAGAGGGAAATCAGTAGTGGACCCTAGGGAATAACAGGTAGGCACTTGCCTTCTATTCCCTCAGAAAATGTTTATCCTCACCCTGCTTCTTGGAGAGGCAACCTCAGCTTCTCAACACAGTATCCCAGTGACATAAGGCAGACAGAGGCACATACCATGGTGAAGACTCTTACGTCACCTTCTTACTGCCAGGCCAGGCGGCTGTCACCAACCTCTTGCTGAGGAGACTGGCTCAAAAGGTTAAATTACATGTACAAACTTTCACAGTAGGGACCCTCTCTGACTTCAAGCTCCACTCAACAGGCCTAGCCCCCAAGTCATAGGAAGGCCCTCCCCATAGCCACTCAAGCAAAGGCCTGCCGGCACCAATGAGGAGGGTCCAAGTCACATCGATGATGGAAAATGTTGCCCATGGGCCAGCCCCCTGCCACACACTCTCCGCTACACTTGGCCTTCTTTGTGTCTTACTCTACCCTGAGGCAGGCACTGGTATGTTCAAAGTTTGGCTTGGAGCACACAGGATTTTAGGTCACTCACCTCAATCCCCATGATTGCATGGCTAGTCATAACTTGAAATCAGGTTTGTGGCCAGCAACTGTGAGTGCCTGACCACTTGTCCTGGCTCCTGAACTTAGACCTTAGTACTCAGACCTTAGTTTGAGCTTGACCTCGGGCTCCACCCAGTGGCTGAAGGAGAATTTCACCGAACTTGTGTGTGTTTGAGACTGGGGCTCATTTAGCCCAGCTGGCTTCTAATGTTCTCTGTTGAAAGTTGTCCTTCTGATCTCCCTGCCTCTATCGCCTGACTGATGGGACATGTACCACCACACCTAGTTGACTAGGTGCTAGGGATCAAACAGTGCTTCATGCATGCTAGGTGAGCACTCCACCACCTGAGCTACATTCCTAGCCCATTGCTGATGTCCCTGCGTATTCCCTGGCTGATCTCACAGCCCACAGGTTCTATCCTAGGCCCACCCAGGATGTGGCTTTCCAATGTAGAGCACCCCAAATCCTAAGCTCACAGCAGACATCTTCCCCTGAACTTTACTTCCCCTGAACGTTCCTAAACCTACAGGCTGGGGACAATGGAACTGCAGGACTCCCAGGAGGGTGAAGGAGTTCATGGCACAAGTAGGCAGAGCCAGCCAAAACTACCTGCACCCTATTTCCTCTCATACTATGGAGGGAGTCTTTGGCTACTGTAGGTGTGGGTGGCCTCAGCACCACCTAAGTTTGATCCATCTCATGGGGGAAACCTGGTCGGTCTAAGCAGACTTCACCTCTAAAGGGGCAGAAGCTAAGCACCCACGTGCTTTCTCAAGGCCCAGCTCTGAGCCCTAGTAAACAAGCCATTTCCATAGCAACTAGGCTGCCCGACTTTCCCCTCTCCTACCCCAGCAGCAAGCCTTAAAAGACATCAAGCCAGCCTGTGCCAGGTCCCACATTCCCCAGAGAGGTTGGTTCTGTCCACCTCTAGGTATCTGACTCCTGGCCCTCAGCGTGAGCAGCCTGGGGTCTGGACAGCACCACAGGGTGAGGTCACAGGTCATACTCTGGCCTGCTTATCTTTACTGTCACTGTTAATATCAATGACCTGGCACTGGCAGAGGGCTGGGTAATTAGACTTGCCTTCCCACCTTCTGGCATCTGTGGAGCACATGAGAGGGAGATGGGTCTGTACTTCCTTCCGCTGCTTGAGTCTGCCAGCCTCTCCCTCAGGGCAGTAAGGGGCTGGCCAGCTGGCTGGGAAAGGGCTGTCCCTTCTGGGAACTTGACTCAGGAAATAGCACCAATTAAGGGGCTATGCAATGAGACAGGGTGGTCTGTGGCAATGGGCTGCACAGAGCAAAAGACAACCAATCTACACAGAGTTGGAGATTGGAAGTCAAATGGCCGGGCCAAAGGAAATGCAGACCCAAGCTCCACCTCAGGCCTGATGCCTAGAAACATGAATCCTTACCCAGAAGCCTTGTGACTCTGTGTGCATATTGTTACTTGAGACAGGACAGATTGCCAGCCCCAGAAACTGTGGGACCCTGCCTTCTCAGTATGGGAACCAAGGAAATTATCTGAGCCCTGTTATGTCCAGTAGAAAGAGAAGGTGCTGGGCTCCCACCATAACCCTCTAAGCCTTCCAGGAACTTCTGCCCTATCAGATCCTTAACTGGTTCTTGTCTGCCAACTTGCCATGCCTGTCCTTGGGCCTCTGGAAAGTACAAATAGCTGTGACACATTGATGCCACCAGGAGGTGTCATGGGAACTGCAGCCTAAGCTATGATGAACAACCTAGACTGGTACCATAGGCCAGTCAGCAACAGAGCAACCAGGGTCACTGGTGGGCTAAAAGACAGTCAGCCCTGGGATCTCTACCTTACTGCCACCTCTGCTCAAGAGAATGCTGTTTTAGAGAAGAGGCACCTGCCTCACGGCCACTGCCCCACGGCCTCTCCTCCCAGGACATAAAAACATCTTGTATGACTAGAATTTCTTAGGCTTTTCAACAGCTCAGAAAAGGATCGAAGGATGACAAATGAGGAAACTGAGGCACAGAAAGGCATTTTTATAAAAGATGGGGGTGAAGGGGAGCAGGCCTCATACAGTCATCAAAGCCATACTGACTACCTAAGTCTCTGACTGAATTGCCTACTTCTGGTCCCCCCACAGCCCATCCCCCACCATTCTCACCATGAGCATCTCGCTGGTGAGGGAGTTGACGAGGTCCGAGACAGAGGAACGGGGCTCTGTTCTGCGGTCAGACTCATCGTGTGGCGTCTGGCCGGGCACTGGGGCTGTATTCACAGCCTTTCCTCCTGCAGGCAACCTGGAGGTGGGGGTAGGGAGGGAGTTCCAGTGAACATAGGCTTCAGGTAGGGCTGGGCTGGACTCCATGGGCCTGGGTAGCCACAGGATCTTCTCTGAGAAATCAGCCCTTGTTACTTCCTGTGGGCCAGCAGGAGTGAAACCTTGTTCACAGAAAGCCTGGTTTTCCCTGAAGACCCACACTCAGGGCTCATCCTTCTTGAGCATCTGCCTCAGGTGATTGGCTGAGCTTCCTCATGGGGGCTGTTTAGAGAGTGCCTTCATGCTTCCTGTACTCCCCAAAGCCCCTCAGCTCTCTGGCTTACATGGCTAGTCTCTGAGCTCCCCGCTCTGCAGAGACCTGTTCCATCCGGTCTGGAAAGGGGAGGCACTAGGTGGCCTGTCCAGGTGTCTCTCCACGTCATCCCCTCTACAAACACTCCACAGCAGCTCTCTCAGAGCCCCACCTGTGTTTGCTCGGCCTCATCAGAGCCAAAGTGTCCTTCACCCTATAGCCAAGGTGAAGCTGGGACCACTGTCCACATGGCTCTGCCTGGCAGTGTCTCTCTGTTATGATAAAGTGTTCTGGAGCTGTCTCAGGCAGCACCAGCCATGTGCTTGGAATCTATATATTACATTGCAAGTGGCCAGAGTGAAGGAGTACTGTGTACATGCTTGTATGTGCAGTATATATGCACATGTATGTGCACATATGTGAAGGCCTTGATTGCCATTCCTCAGGTGTTATCTATATTGCTTTTGATACAGGGTCTCACTGGTCTGGAGCTTACAACGTTTGGCTAGCTGGTGGGTCGCAGGAACCTGCCTGACTTCAGTTCCCCAGCATAGGGTTTACAAATCTACCATGCATAGCTTTTCTTTTGACATGGGTTCCAGAGGCTCAGGTCCTTGTGCTTATACAGCAAGTCTTTTACCGACTGAGCCATCACCCCAGCCCTGAGCATTAAGGTTTTAATCTGATTTAATACAAGCCCTTTTACCAGCTGAAGATGTAGCTCTAGGATAAAGTGCTTGCTTATCCAACATTAATCAAGTCCCTATGTTCTATTTCTAACAGAAATGGCTTTAATAGCCATTTAGGGCAAGAGATAACCCTTGGGCCGTAGTGCCCCCCCCCCCCACTATACAACACATTTGATAAGACTCTCACCCACAGTTAGAGAAAGGCAGGCTGCCACCTAGCAGGTAACCGTGTCCATACCCGATGTCATGCTGGTCCAGGGGGCTGGGATCTCTGGTTTAACAGCCAGCTGGTTATCCCAGGCTCCATTCAGCTGGGACTTAGGAAGGGGCAACTAAGACCCTGCCCAGGGACCAGGCTGGAATGTCTCATGAGGAGGAAAAGGTGGGGACAGGCAGTGAGGAAGAGATGGTGTAGGGCTTGGGGCAGGCTAAAGTTAAACAGCTTTGAGAGCACAGAGCCACACAGGCTGGATATAAGCCACATCCCCTGGCACAGACCAGCTTGAAGTACACGGGCGGCCACAGCAGGCAGATACAGACATGCTCAGAATATGTCAGGCCCTGGGGGGGAAGACACCAGGATCCAACAGCAGGGCGTGCACACACAGACACACATACATACACATAAAAATTCACACAAGTCCAACAGATACCTAGAGCAACAGGGAGAAGACAGCACAGGCAATGGGCAGGGCAGCCAGCACCTCTGTGGTAACACACACAGCTGAAGGCATACTTAGATTCCCCAAAGAGGAGACCCAGCCATGCGGAAGTGTGCATGTGAATTGGAACAAAACAGAAGCAGGAAAGGCAGGGACAGCAGGACAGCAGGTGCACCGTACACCTACCGTGAGACCCTGGCCTTGCTCTGTAACACAGCACGACACAGCCACCCACCTGTCTGCCCTCTCCCTGAACACCCTAGAGGTGCGGACACACCAGTGCACAGAGTAGCAGGCACATACATCCCCCCCCGCCCATGACCACACACACACACACTCTCACACACGCACGCACATGGACACGTGCTCACACAGACAGGCACGGGGAGGAAAAGGAGACTGAAAATAGCTGGAGAGGTAAAGTCAGGTTAAAAATAGAGCAGGAGAGGAGAGAGCGTGAGATTGACTACTGAAGGTATGAGAAAGTCGGAGTTATTTTGGCCACACCACAGCATCAGCATAGCTGCAAAGCAGCCTGGGAAAAGATGGTCAGCACCCCTGAAGCTGTCGGAGGTCACAGGACAGAGAGATAGGCATAGGGATCAGCAGAGGGAGAGGCCGAGGGGCTGGTCACTGGCCCAGGGACACCCCTGTGAGGAGCAGATGGAGGAAGGAGATAGAGAGAAGAGAGACAGAGAAAGAGGGGAGAGGCTAAGAAAGGTTAGTCAGACGTGTGGAGAAGGCTGCTGGGTGGACAAGGGGACAAGGAGGAGCGAGGCGGCCGACAGGAGAGGCAGAGAGGAGGCGGGGAACACACAGAGGCGGAAGAAACATGGTGGCTTCGGAGGCGAGCAATGGGGGTGGCCTGGTCCGCTCTGGCCCCCACTCGGGTGGGGGTGGGGCCACGGTGGAAACCATTTGGATCCCAAGGAGCAAAGGTGAAATGCTGGTAGGATGGCCATGAGCGCACAGTGGGTGGTGTGGGAGAATGAGTGGGACAGACAGCAAGGGTGGAGGCTCCATCCCCCATCCCACTCCTACACTTAAGTGTACCTTGAGGTATATATTGAGACCCAGGGTCTAGGGGATTCTGGAAGGGAGCCCTCAGGGGACGGAGAAACATTGGATGGGTTGAAGGCAGACTGTCCCTCACATTCCTTTGTTAGATATCCATCCTTTTTGTCTGGACCCTGGCTGGAGTGGCTTCTCCTCCCCTGTCTCAAATGAGCCTGTTGCTTAAAGACCAAGGGGGGTGGGGGGGAACGGTGAGTGTTTCTTCCGACAGCAGCCAAGACACCTGGTTAAGGGGTCAGCTGGGGTGAAAGGGCATGCTCTAGAGGAAGGGGTAGATGAGCCAGCCTGTGGCTCTAAGGCCCAAAAGTCAAAGTCTGGGTGGAGGCACCTGGGCTAAGCTATGGGATGGAGGACTTACTAGGTGAGGATCAGCTGAGTGTAGCCTTTGAAGCTACCCACTGAGAGACACCCCAAGAGCCAGGAGAAATGGGTTTCAAATATGGGAGGGCATGAGCAGGTGGCAATGGCATGTGTCCACTTGGAAAGTGGGGCCAGGTGGTGAGGAGGGCCCAAAGCCTCCACTTCCATACCCACCTTTCCCAGGCAGGCAGAGGACAAGCTGATGTCATGATCAGAAGGGATGGGTATACTAAAATATGGAGGCCTGAGTGGCAAGGAGGCATAAATAGGCTGTTGGGTGAGAATGGAGTCGGTTAATTAACACATGGGTGATGTGAAATCTCGTTTCCAGCCTGCATCTGCTCCCTCACGCTTCACACCTTCCCCCCAAACCTCCCTGGCAAAGGGCTTGGGTTCTTCATAGGCTTTCAGAGGGCTCTGGTCCCCCTACATCCTAGTCCCTGGCCCCAACCCCCTCTCCTTGTAGCTCTCTGGCCTGCTTGGAGCCATCTTTGAGACCCTGTGGCTTCTGTCAGACCCAGTTGGGTTGGCGGTGGTAGTCTCTGCTACTCCCCCAATCCATTCTTCACATACATGGGCTCAGGGACTGACACCAGCTGAGGCACCAAGTGAAGGAACAGGTTCATTCTCTCCTCCTACTCTGTAGGGACTTCTGACCCACTAGACATGCAATGTGGATTCAGGGTGGGAAGGAAAGAGAGGGCTGGTCTCCAGAAGCCACTGTAAGATAGCCACACAGCTGTCAAATACAGCCTATCTCTCCTAAGCTACAGGCCCCTAGCAGCAGCCTGGGGCAGTCCCTTCCTGTCCCTAAAGGCCTTTAATGAGCATCAGGGTTACCAGTCTAAACCTGATCTCTGCTCAGCTCACAAGATCTGACAACTGTCCCAGCCCTAGGGTCCATCTCCTCATTAGAAGCAGTGTGTGTTCCTCAGAGGTCACCCTGTTCAATGCTTCATTTGGCAGAGGCAGATCCAGAGGCCTAGACAGTGTCTCTGACTTGTCTGAGGTCATGGAGTGAGGCTCTGGCTAAATCAATGCTGGCCCACATGCCCTGTCTTTGGTCTCATGGAAAACAGAACTGAGCACAGGTAGATGTGAACGTAGCCTAAGGCCAGGTCAAGGGAACAAGCAGGTAAGGATTCCACCTTTGGCAGTGCTAATAAGCTCTGCAAGCTTCAACCCTCCCTTTACCTATGAGCAGTGCTCACCCACTCCTAAACAGAGGGAACAGCAGGAGCTGCTTCCCTGAATTCTAGGTGGAGAAGGCTAGGAGGTCCAGCCTGTATTGCAGCCACCTGGCTACTGTTGGTCTTCACTGGGCCCCGAGGAAGGCAATGGAGCCAGGGAGCCTGGCAGAACCAGACCTTGACCTTGCTGGCAACAGCTGGCCCCACATCCCATTTCTGGAGGCTGTGCTCTGGGGCCACCCTTCTGGTTCCTTCTGAACACCAGGCCTCTCCCACGGTTCCTCACCCCAGCCCTCCCCATCAGGGGCTCTTCTTCCACAGCTGAGTGGCACAACAGGCCCTGCAGGCCAGGGGGAGGTTGAGATGGTGGGGGATGAGGAAGAACAGGCTAAGCCATTCCCCAACATCCGCCCTCACTCACCAACCACCAGAGAAACGGGGATTTCCGGGTTGGGAAGGGGGGCAGAGATGAAAGATGGAGGGGCAGCAGAGGGAGGCAAGCAGGGAGATGGGGCCCAGGAGGCTGGGCTTGCTCCAGGCCAGGACAAGCATGCTGGGGAGCAGGCTTGATCCAGAATGGTCCCAGGATGGTCCCTTCATAGACCCACAGGATACCACTCAAGTGGTCAGGGGACAGAACACCAGCTGGAGGGCTTCTCCTACTCCAGCATCTGCTGAAGACACCACCACCTCGTCCAGCAGTCGGGGCCGGTTGAGGCAGGGGCCTCTCAGTGCCTCCTCCTCTGCTGTTGCTGCCGCTGCCGCAGGCCTCGCCCGTGCTCGTACCTCTT
The DNA here is from genome assembly GCA_019843965.1 of Rhynchomys soricoides. Classification (NCBI taxonomy): domain Eukaryota; kingdom Metazoa; phylum Chordata; class Mammalia; order Rodentia; family Muridae; genus Rhynchomys; species Rhynchomys soricoides. Next base: position 505,373 of record JADRCH010000311.1, on the reverse strand, counting down.
GTCCCCCTGAGCGTTCTGGTTCTGCTGGGTTCCTGGGTTTTGCAGGTCAGGGATATTGGCAAAGTCATCCTGTTCCGAAAGCCCTAATACCAGGGATAGCACCACCATCCGGCCTTCCCTGCCCAGGATGGGCAGCCCACCAGCCGGGGTGAAAGGAGGTGGCCCCATGGACAGGAGCAGGGGTGAGGGGAGGAGAGAGACAGAAACAAAGAGAGAGAAGAGAAAAAGTGTAAGAAACTGGCCCTGGAGAAAAGAAACCAATCTTCAGAACTGTAAATAGTTGGAGAACTTGGGGGGTGGGGGGGAGGTCCAGCTGGCCTTGGGCCAAGAGCTGGAGTCTCTGGGGTAACTTGGGACAGGGGCTTGGCACAGGCCTGAGGAGAGGACTTAGGTATCTGGGAGAGTCCCCAGGGAACACACAGGCTGGAGATTGGAGCAGAGGCCCTAGGACATGACATCCCCAGCTGAAGTCATGATTATCTCTTCCCTGGGAGAAGGGGGAGAGTCTCCTTCAATATCTTGTAAAGGGTTTGGGAAGGGAGGTTGGGGACATAAGGGAAGCATTATAGAAAAATCTGACATTCAATGGGCATTATACTCTGTGCTCAGGGATGCCCTTCATGCATCTCTGGGTCATGCTCAACCAGATGTCCTTGAAGCCAGCTAAGCATCTTCCAGGCTTCCAAATATGCAGCCCATCATAGAAGAATCTCAGATCTGTCCGAGATCACAGTCATAGTGAGACCTCTCTCTTGTCCACCTTCCCAGAGATTCAGAGAATAAGAGGCCTTCAGGACCTGTTCAGTGGAGGCCTTTCTTTGCAGAAGCAGTTCAGAAGGCACCAGGAAACAAAGGCGGAGAGAAAGTACAGGAACTTGGCAAGGTCTGGAGAAGCTTTGGCTGCAGGGAGCCTGTGCCCGCAGTGAGACGCTGCTCTGAGGGAGGTTGGCCAGAACAGAATGGCGAGCAGGTACCAACAGGATGAGTATGACTTGGAGAGGATGCGTGCGCAGCAGCATGGGGTTGGAGGCCTCACATGTGGAGCCCTCCTTAGAAAACCACAGGACAACTGTGTGGGGCTCTGCTAGTGCCACAGGCACTTCCTGGAAGGAAATCCAAATTCTGATGGCTGCTCTACATCAAAGCCATCAGAGATTTTGAGGTTTGCAAGGGCTTTGTAGAGCTAGCTCAAGAGAACCTCTGTAGAGCCCATCAGAACAAAGAGTTGAAGGATTCTCAGACGGGACAAGCATGAAAACATGCCTCAAGAAGGGCCAATGGTAAGACAGGGAGACTGACAGAATGTTCCAGAATGGGGTGGATCTTAGTTCGGGAATCTATCACATCAGCCACTGATGGAAAGTAAGAGCTGCTGTGATTATTCTCCAAAGAGACTGTCAAAATGGGAACTCAAGCCAGACATAGCATCTGGGGTGAGGGATGAATGAGAGCTATGGAAAATGGGAGACACTGGCTACTGGGGTCTGAGGGAGAGCGAAAGCTAAGCACAGAGTGTCTTTCTTTTTTTTTTAGTCTTTGTCTTGAGCACAGCCACAGCAAGCTGACATGTGCTGGCATCGAACTTTTGGGGCTCAACTCTCCCCTTCCCTTAGGCTGGAACCTGGCTTCTTTTGCTCCAGCCTATTGCTAATGTCTAAGTTGGTAAAATTCCATTTGGCTGTTCAGGAGCTAGTTGAGCCGGTGGAAGGCGAACTCAGTGAAAACACTTTTTATTTTTTTTCCAAGTTAATGCATTTTTCAGATACTGCTTTTGGTCTTCTTTAAAAGCCGAGCTGCTTCTCTGCATAAATACCCAGATTGTCATTCTCTGCAGCTGCACAGGCTATGAGGGCAAGGATGAGGGGCAGAGCTGGACTTGGGGGAGACACACTGGTCAAGTAGAAAGGATGCACCCTCCATGAGAAGGGAGGGCAGGTTACTGCAGGGCCCGGGTGGCCCTCTCAAGTAGACTCTGGGACCTCAGCAATACAGCAGCTAACCTGCAGGGCAGGGGTTGGCACACCTCAGCCTGCCAATGGTTCTGTACAGTCCATTGGTACAGCTGGTAATGGTTTCTGTAATTTAAAAATATTAAGGGGGTGGCGGGAGAAACCTGATGTGGTAAAGACTGAATGTGTCTTTCAAAGCCTAGAGCATCTGGCTTTCACAGGAGAGTATGCAATCCCTTACTGGGAGGGAAAGTAGATGATGCACTGAGCTTGGAGGTGGCCAGCAGGTAAGGGGTACAGAAGCTGCTGTGGGGACCAGAGCATGGGCATGTGATGCTGGCATCTGAGCCATGGCCCCAGGATGCAGGCATTTAAGACATGCCCATAAGAATTCTGGTTGGTTAGGAAGATAGTGGGCTGGGAAAAGTTGGTATCTGGACCTCTGTCACAGGGGAGCTTAGGCACAGGCCCTGGCCTAAGCAATTGCAGGAAGAAAAGGAAGATGGTGGGCATACTACAGCCTAAGGTCAAGTAGGGCCCAGCCGTCCCTCGGTTCTGTTTCTGCCATAGCAGAACCAGATCTCTTAACCTCTTACTCCATGGCCAAAGCAACCATTTCAGAACAATCCACTGCCGAGACAGGAGGCCTTGCTGGACATCTTCTCTGGTGTGGCATTTTATTGCCTTCCCTGAAGGCAGTTGGACAGGCTTCCCCAATTTCCCAGTGGCAGCCTTGGATAGAATGGCTGGTGGGCCACAGCACAGGCATCTTGCAACCAGTTGTGTGCAGCTAGTTCTGTTGAAGGACCTTTCTGAATTATGGCTCTTGTCTGAGCTGGAAGCTCTGTCTGGGCTCTCAGATGGAAATAAAACATGCTTCGAGAAACTTGCTGGCCGTCTGGATGCCCTGCATCATTCCAGTGAGTCCTGCCTTGGCCCTGGGCTTCTCCTCTTCCTCCCAGACTTACGATGCTGCCCCACACCTGAGAAGTAAGCTTCTCAGAGAAGACCTGGGTGATAATTCTGATCTCAAAGCTGGAGCAAGGCTCATAGGCCCACACCTCTCAGCCCCTAGAGAGTGAATATCTCTGTGAGGGTGGGGTGGTGGGGCAAGTGCCAGAGAAGCAGTTAAGGTCAGTGGCTGGCTAGCATGGTGTTGCTTTGCCAAGCTGGGTCCTTGAGAGAAATACCATACTCCGAAGCTTTGGGGGTGTGGCTCAGGTTTGTCCTCAGGGGAGGGTCATTATGATAGGGCTGAGGTCAGGGATGGATGGACAGGCAGGATACATGGGGCAGAGAGGTCAGCAGGGTCTGGTTACAGAGAGGAGGGGAACTGGAGGGAGAACTGCAGGACTCTGGAGATTCAGTGACAGGGATGGGTTGGGGAGAGGAGGAGGGAAGGGCAGAGTGAGGCAAGGCTGGCACAGTGACAAGAGCAGCTGGGGACTGATTGGGGGGGGTAGATCTCAGGGACCTCCAGAGCACTTAACTTAGTGTTCTCACTAAACTGTGCAGGGAGGGGTAGTTCTCTTCTCAAGCCTCAGAAGCAGTGAGGGAGTTTTAGGGTCCTCAGATTCTAGGGGCTCTGATACAAATCCTTTCATGGTGGGGTTCCAGATATAAGACACAAAAGGCTAAGGAGGAGGTCCCTTAAACTTGCTAGACACACTGTCAAGGACACAGAGGAACAAGAACACCCTGCTCCAACTGCTCCCAAGAGACTTGGGGGGGAAAGAGGCTGGGTGGGAGAGGTGGAGAGCTGGCCCGATCAAGGGGAGGACTTACAGGAAGGATTTCATGTCCAAGCCTCGGTTTCGAATCTGCCCCACCACGTGGTCCCAGCTGCCTGGGTTGGAGCGGCTGCGGCCCCCAGCTGCCCGGTACTTGGAGCCGGCCGAGGTGCCCTGCCGAGCCTGACCCCGACCATAGGCCCGGGGGTTGGAGCCCGGTGCCGAGGCCGCGTGGGCCTGCAGCTGGCCCAGGCTCTGGCTGGTGGTGGGCTGACTGGGCTGCCGGCCCCGCTGGTTCTGGCTCAGCGGCTGCTGCAGGCTCTGCTGCCGCATCAGTGTGCGGGGTCGCTGGCATTTCGGCTCTCCCGCGGAGCTGGGGATAGACTCAAGGGTAGTGGCCGTGGACAGGGTGGAGTCCTCGAAACTTGGGGCGGGTGGAGGAGAGGAGAGAAAGGAGAAGCAGGTGAAGGGATCACAGTGGAAGAGAAAGAAGCCGAGGGCCAGGGCTGGGAGGCCCCAGTGCAGGGCACGCTCGGCTGGACCTCGCCAGGCCTCCATCGGAGTTGTCACTGCTGCAGCCGCTTCCACCACCTCACCCACCCTGAGGTTCCCAGGCTGGCTCCGCCCACCCACCTCTGGACCTAGTTCGATGGTTCCCCAGTACCTCTGTCTGGGTCGACCTCTCTGCCGGTCTGAGTGGGCTGCAGGAACTGTGGCAGCTGCGTGGTGAAGGCAGGTCCCCAGGGCCCTATAACTGCCTGTCATGTTGGAATGGGAGGGGCAGGGAGCTGCTGCCACCCCTCTGCCATCTCACTAGGGGGACACTAGGAACATCTGCCTCTGTGTTCTAGGTACTACTGTCCTTTGGAGACAGAAAGAAATCCAGGCCAGCACAGAGTTGGCCTAGTAATGGCTAGGGAGGCAGGGCAGCCATTCCTCGCACTTTGTCGGAAGGCAAGAAGGCAGACTCACGTACAGAAGCCTACCCTGTGGCCAGAGCAGCCTTGGGATTCAGTTCTGGGGCAGATCTCTGTCTTCCTCCTAGGAATTCCTGCCCTGGTACCTAAGGAATGATTCCCACTTAGAAGTGAGGATCAAAGAAAGAGCAGACAGAAGTGGGGGAGTCCCAGGAGTCACTGGTCTGGCTTCACTCTAATTCTGACTGACAGTAAGCTATCCTGCCCTTTACATATAAGAGAATGTCCATGCAATGGCCACCAGCATTTCTAAACATGCTGGGCAAAGCAGGACAACAGGAAATAGGGCCTGGCTGGTGAGAAATTATGTAGAGCCAGAGAGAGCTGGGTTCAAAGCTCACCTCTGTTATTATTAATTGGGCAACTTTAGATGAGGTTTTATACTTCTTCAAGCCTTAGTTTCTCTGCTGTAGACAGAGGGCACAAAACAGCCCCTGAGTGGCCTTGTTCAGAGCTGAGGTCAGGGTTGTACCACTAACTGCTCCCCTGCCAGGCTTGGGGGACAGGAGTTTGTGTTTCTCCTTAAGCTTTTGTGTTTCTGCCTGTTTTGTGCTCTGACCAGAGATTAACTCTGGTAAGCAACAATAACGACAGGACTGGGGCAAGCTGTCACTCAAGTACCAGGGAATCAAAGCAGACACTGTGTTGAACAACTTTGAGTAAGTCCTTTCTCCCTAGGTCTGAAATTCTAATCTTCTCATCCTTTCCAATATAGCTGTCTGGAGCAGGCGGTGGTGAACTATGACCTATAAGCTAAATCTGGCCTACTGCCTGCTTTTATAAATAAAGTTTTATTGGAACCTTGCCGCTGGCATTTGTTTACATTCCATCTGAGGCTGCTTTTCTGCTACAATGGCAAGGCTGAGAAATGTGAAAGATGTGGCTAGGCTTATAAAGCCTAAATATTTCCTAGATGTCACTTGGCCCTTTACTGAGAGTTGGTTCACCCCTGCTCTAAGGCCATGGGAGTATATCCAAGTATATCCTGGGAGTAGTAGGAGGCCCTAGGGCCCTTGGTAGCCACGTTCACCACAGCAGCCAGACCTCAGCCATGCTCACTCCCTACATCTATTCTGGGAACCAAAAGACAACAGTTAGGTGGCCCCTGTGGGATGGGCAGAGAGAGAGAGGGGGAGAGAGAGAGAGAGAGAGAGAGATAGATAGATAGATAGATAGGACAGAATGAAAGAAGAAAGCAAAACGTGGCTGTAGTCGGGGAGTTCTAGGCAGGCGGCAGCCTGGCCTGACTTAGGCTGGGAATCAGGGCTCTCCCCAGGGCAGGCCTAGGTCTGGTCAGCCTTGGTAAGCCCACAGCTCAATGGCAGGCAGGCCAGCTGGGGGAGGGGTGCACACCGTCTTCTCTGTCTCCTTGCCGACCTCATTTCAGTTTCCTATCACATCCAAAATTAGTCCAATTTACAGCCCTTCAGTCACAGGAAACTAAAACTGGATCCTCCAGGCCTGAAGCCAGTGAGCAAATGCCATGGAAGCCCAGCCAACCTAGAGACTGGTTGGGGCAGCCTGGGCAGGGGGCCTGGGGTCTTCAATGGGATGTGAGGCATCCATTTCTAGGGACATTCCTGAGAATATGTATCAGGAAGAAGTGGACTTGTGTCCACTTGAGTCAGTGAACAAATGAGGCCTCAGCCTGGTAGCCCTCCGTGGTCTCCATTGGAGAGGGAGGTGTCTTCTGAAGAGAACCAGGAGGGTCCTAAATTGAGCTAGGTAGCCCAACACTAAGAAGGTGTCAAGGCTGTTGGCCAACTAAGGGGGAGGCTATTTCATTGTCCAAGAATGAAACTGTGTCAACAGCCCAAAGTGGAACCCACATTCAAATTTGTGAGGTGCTTATGGTTCAGAGGATCTGGGGCTTGCAAGGGCTTTACTGTGGGAGACCAGAAGTTCTAAAAGTCAAGAGGAGAATAAGGTAGCCTTAGTGGGATCATAGATCATGCTTGTGTTAACAGTCCATGACTGCTTGTAAGCCCACATAGCCCTTAAAAAGAACCAGCTCTTCTGACCACCCTCTGACATTTGAAAGGAGCTGCTTGCTGGAGCTCAACAATCTCAACCCTCAAGAACTCCCAACAGTGGGACAGCTCACTGACCAAGACAGGACCAGCCAGTGGGGATGGCTGAGAGGAGATGAACATTCGAGGCAGCCTAGTGGCTGCTCATAGATGAAACCCTATGGTAGATGGTGTCATGGTACAAGCAAAGCTGGGACAAGCAGATGGAATCATTCAAAATGGAATGGCTCAAGGCTGGGTCTAAAGCCATCAGCTGCCCAAAAGAGGAAAGACCCAATGGCTAATGAGTGTGTAAATACAGGGAGAGATGGGCCTGCTCCCCAGAATGGGATGGTCCCATGGTGGGACAACCAAGGGCCTGCTGCCCACAGAGGGATGACCTGATGGCTGAGATGAGGTGGCCAGTCAAAGAGGATGGGATGGCCCAAGGACTGGAGTGAAGCTGCTCTGGGGACAGAGAATGGAATGACCTGGTCACTGGCAAAGGAAGCCATTAATGGAAGCGGTCAGAGGCCTGAATGCGAGAACATGTGGCTGAGTTGGTTGTGCCTGATGGCAAGGACAATGGAATGAACCAGGGGCCGAGGACGGCACCTCTGGGGGCAGCAGCGGGCATGCCAGGGGTCCCGCTGTCCACCCTGGTGGGGGCAGGCCTGAGCTCACAGCTCTGGCAGCCATGGGGTGCCATCACTCACTTGGACAAGTTGAGCTTCCCTGCGGCCAGGTGGCTCTGCACCATCCGCCAGCGGCCTCTCCCCGCCTTGCCACTGCTGCCCGGCTCGCTGGGGGCAGCCCCGCCGCTTCTCAAGGCGTCCTCTCCGGGTGGTGGCACCGGCGCCGGCTTCTCCCCGAGCCGGCCTTCCCGCTCCACCGCCAGCCCCGCCGCCGCAGTGGCCACTTTGGCGCCTGACAGGAGTGTGCCACTGGAGGCGTGCAGGAGGCAGCCAGGCCAGAGGAGCACCGGGGGTGGCGGTGGGGGAGAGAGGGCAGGCCACACATGGGGGTGGGGGTAGGGGAGAAGAGGAAAAACATCGACAGATAAAAGGAAGAAAGAGACAGCGAGAGAGGAGAGAAACAGACGGACAAGAGACAGACAGAGAGAAAGAGAGACATCAGCACTGCAAATGAGTTAACAGTGGAGCCTGTAGAGGAGAGAGGGGACCGGGCGGGCTGGGATCAGAGAACAACGCACCACGACAATGGAGGGGGCCCCTCCCCACCGCCTAGGGCAGGAGCGGTGGGGGTTGGGGGAGGGCAGCCACCTCCAACTCTATCCCACAGGACAACGAAGGGTTAACGACGGAGGAAGAGCGGGCTGTCCAGGCCAGGAGGCCCCCAGGCAGGGAGAGAGAGAAAGCCGTGTTAGTCAGAGTTCATCACCACCACCACCACCATCACCGCCACCACCGCCACGAACCACCGACCACCGACCACCGACCACCAGCAGCCACGGCCGCAGCACACAGCGGGGGGAGGGGAGGAAAAAGCGAGCCACAACCGAGAGGGAGGGACCAAAACGGGCAACCCCATCCTGACTACACAGAGGGTGGGGAGCCAGGGGGCGTGGCTAGGGACCAGGTGTGGCTGCGGAGGGGGCTCTCCTGCATGGCTGGCCCTGGGAGAGGTGACAGGCGAGGGATAGGAAGGTGAAGGGGCAGGAGGGGTTGCTCGTCTCCATGGCCAGCCTGCCCATGGGATGAATGGAGGGGAAAGTGGAAGGAGATGAGCAGGAGAGGAAGTGAGAGGGGGCAGGAGAAGGGAAGGGTGGGGCGTGCGCGGATACTCAGTACATATGATCAAACCAGGTAAAGTCACTCACTTGAGGGACAGTCGAGGGTCGCCATAAGGGGCGTAGGGTGAAATGTTTAGAATAAACTCCTTGGGAGGATAGGAACTCCATTTCTGCTGCACTGTGCTTTCATTGTTATTCCAAAAGTCTCTGTCTAGGTCGCTGGAGGGGCAGAGAGAGAGGGGAGAAAACAGGGAGATACAAGAAGAGACCAGAACTGCAAGTCCTGCTGGGGCAGAAGGGACGTGGGGCCCCTGGGGGCACACAGAGGGTGGGGCATCGAGGGTCTGCTCCTACAGAGGAAGAAAGGCAGGAGGGTGGATGGGCAGTGTAGCCTGGGCCTGGCATCCTTGCACTCTCATATCTATGTAGGCACGCACACTCATACAAACACACATGCACTGGAAGGCTGGCCAGGGAAGCTGCACAGGAAGGAGTCAAGCTGCAGGCAGGCAGACGGGAGAGTCTCGTGCCTAGGAAGCTGGTGGGAGAGAGAAAGACCATGAGAAAGGAGGGGGTTCAGGTTGGGGGTGGAGGTGGGAGACAAGGCCTGGATGGCAAAGGGAATGCTGGGAGAAGGGGAGGTGCTAATTTAATGTTGGAAGGTGCTGGAAAGCAAGGCAAGTCCTGTTGCTGGTAGTTGGCCCTGTCTCTCTCTGGCCTCAGTTTCCCATCAAAGGCGACTGGCTTTTCTCCCTCTTCCATCTTCTCTCCAGTGGCCTAACATGTCCCTGGGCCTCTTCCTACTTCTGGTGAGGCTGGATGCAGGGCTCCCATGAGACTGGGTGAGCAGAAGGCTCCACTTGAGACAGATAAGGTGATTGGGCCAGTTGGCTTTCACGTGGCCTCTGACCTCAGAGAGGGGGTCATCAAGGGTCATCAAGACTCTTTGTTCTGGGGTCTGTGTGAAAGGAGTCCACTCTTATGTCAGTGGAGCCAATGGGACCTGCCCAGACTTGGGCCCACAGTATACACTTGGCCTGGCCTGCTGGGAAGTTTGCACTCTGCCCATTCTAAGATGGAGCTGCTGGGTTTAAAGGGATCCTTACCCTAGTCCACCACCCCACCTCTGGATGATTTGTCTTTCTCAGCTGACATGCTAAGAACATAAAGGATGTAGGAATTTCTGTGTAGGGATATAGGGTAGATGGCAGAATCCTGGGCTCCTTCAGGACATGGCTTGGATGTCCAGAAGCTACAGACAGCTTGTTAATTTCCTGGACTCCCAAAGTGACAGGGTTGGGCACGGAGGGAGAGCTGGAGAGATGGCTTAGCGGTTAAGAGCACTGAGTGCTCACTGAGGGAGAAAGGTAGCTCCCAGGCCACATTCTAGAAGGGAGCCATGCAGGTTGACAGGAATGACGCTGGAGTAAGACCCTAGGGAAGAAGTCCAGCCTGTGTCCCTGCTTAGGCGAGGTGAAAGATAGCTAGGAGCCTGGCACGTCTCAGGGGAGCTGCTTCTCATGTTACATCCTGACTTTGATGCTCCATCTGAGATGCAGGAATGGGGAAGAAAATAAAATAAGAAGCTGGACTGCCACCATAGGCCCAGAGGAGATGGTGGCTCTGACTCTCCTAGTGACTTTTCTGTCACTGTCTAGATACTCTCTGGAAATGTCTCACGGGGGAGTCTCTGCACAAAGTTCAAGCCCAGGCCCTGAGGCAGCTCACAGAGTCCAGGGGAGCTGTAGGTAGGGGAGGGAGGCAGAATAGTCTCCAGTGGAAAATGTTCTTGCTACAAAAGATCTCATGCCCATCAGATACTCTTTTGGCTCCACTCCCCAGCAAGACCTTGCTTGGATGGAGAGCCCCTGCATGAGGCATCAAAGGAAGGAAGCAGGTTGGCAGTCTCCCCTTTCCTGCCCCCTCCAGGTCTCCATTCAATCTAGGTCCTAGAGGAGAAGATCTACTCAGCATCATCCCAGGCTGTCCTCCCACCCTGAGTTCTCGGGCCACTGGGATTTCTACTATGGTGCTGTAAAAAGAAGATCTCTCAGAAAGGAAGGTTGGGAAAACTGGTTCCTTTATGGAAGAACTATCAGAGTCTTAACTGTGTCAATGGCCATCGGTATCCCCCAAAGGGAGATGGAGTGTGCAGTGTTTACCCGACTGGGTTGACTGTGAACCCCTGGATGTGTTCATCATTTCAGAGGCACACATGCTCCAAGGAACACAGTTTGAGAAAGCACTGCTGAAGAATGCAGTGTTCCAGAACCCTTGACAACAGCGCTTCCTTTGGAGGAAGTCCTAAGCCAGTGGAGAGTTGTGCAGTAAATAAGTTGCCCAGGATGGGGAATGTAAGAACACACACAAGTAATGGTTTCTATGCTCGGGGCAGCCCATCAGGTGGAAGCAGGCTCAGGCTGTGGACAATGGGTCCACAGGGTGTCGGAGGGGCACTGTGTCCTCACTGTGCCTTAGAGATAGTCCTTTTGGGGCCTGGCTATAGCCTGCTTCCTGCCTGATGCCCTCCTTTCCCTTGCTGGCTAGAGGAGGACCCTTTCTAGAATGCCTGCCTTGTCCTGAGCGCCCTGTCTAGGAAGATTATGTTCACCCATCCTCCCCAGGGCTTCAGATAGCCTGGACTGGAGGTGGCTTCCTGCTCCCCCTCATGTGGTCTACTCAACCCCCACCTTCAGAAAGGTCAGAGCCTGTGTTCTGCAAACAGCCCCTGAGTCCCACCAGCTCCTGTCTTTGAAGAATGTGCAACCAAACTCAGCTTCAAAGACTCTCTGTGGTCTCCTTCAGAGCCTTCCACCCACCCGAGCCCTCAGTTGGCCCACCCTTCTCTTCACCCCCCCACCCCCCACACCTCAGACAACCGTTCCACAACTTCTATGAAAGTCCCAAACAGGGTCAGAGTAAGAGATGAAAAAAGAGGGGGGCAGGGAGGAAGCCCTCTGGAATGGATTGGGGAGTAAGGGGAAGAATGAGAGATGCAGGAGGGCAAGGGTGTGCAGGGGTACAGGGGTGCAGGGGAAGGAGCAGTGGAAGTGGGGGGCCTTGAGTTGACAGGGGTGGGGATGGGTAGAGCTGGGGGCTCAGCTTCCAGGCAAAGCCCCTTGGCCAGCAGGCTTGATCCCATCCAATTTAGAGTGGAAAATGGGCTGGACAGAACTCCCTGTGAAGACCTGGTCTCCATGGAGAGCAAGGTGGAGGAAGTGCCATTCTCAGAGTCTGAGCCTAGGTAGGCAGGGGTTTCTCTATTGTCCCCTAGTGATTCTCAGCAGAGAGCCAGTCAAGGTGGTCTTGGTCTAAGGACTAGGCTCTTAGATCTCAGTAGAGAACCCTAGGCAGGGTACAGTCAGTAGGACTTAAAGGGGACAAGATGCAATAGGAGGGCAGAGCCCCTCCCCTTGGGTCAGATTCCCTGGGACTCAGCACTGAGGCTGTCTGGGGTCCTCATGGTTTGTCTCTCACCCTTTCCAAGTTATCCTAGGAGCATGAGTGGAGTATGAGAAAAGAAACCCAGTCTATGAAGAAGAGGTTCCAAGTAGGGTCTTGGGGAGGAGGCTGGAGGGTCCAGGGGCCTGCTAGGGTGGGTGGGGACAGTATATGTGACATTAAGATTGGATACAGAGCTGTGGGTAAGAGGCAGCATCAATGAGGCTGCATTCTCCAGAGTCTCAGGGTCTGGAGCATAAGCAGAAAAGGGGGGACCTGGGGTCATCCAGGGTTCTGAGACCAAGGGGGTGAACATGGCCATGGCCTCAGGGAGTAAGGAAGGCACTAGATATGCGTGTGGCGAGGTCTGAGGACAGGGAGAAGGGCTTCTCCCATTTGGGCTATCTGTGTAACACCCCCCCCCCAAACTGGCAGCCTGGCACCTACTTGATGGCTTTCTTCTCACCGCGCCCACGCCCCGAGTCTGGCGTGCCCACTGTCTCCAAGGAGTTCTTGTAGCGTTTGCCCTGTGGAGACAGTATCAGAGTTACTCTTTGGTGTGGGGAGATGTGGACAGTCTCCATCTCCCTAGAACAGAAGATCCAGAGGTAAGGGGATAGACTAGATATCAACACTGTCCAGAGGCAGTGTGAGGGATTGTTGTCATTGTGGGGTACCTGTCTCATGGCTGGGCCCTGTGTGGGCTCTAGACCTGCCTCTGCCCACAAGCAATCCTTCATGCCTGACCCTCAGGTATCAGGCCTGTCTGCTTTTCTCCTGGGCTTCTGGCCCAGCTCCCAGAAACAAGGTTCTCTCTGCCGTGGACAGACGGCTCTCAGGCGCCTGGCCACGTCACAATGTCCACGTCACCACCCCCAGATGGTGGGGGCGGCATCCTGCAGGGCAAGGTTGGCAGTGGCCAATGACGTGAGTGTTGGGGGCGGGAGCAGGCCACATGCCTGGGTCTGCCAGGGTTGTTGATCCTTGCCTGGGGGTTTTCTGGGGTCCTCATGCCCTGGGGCTAGGAGGCAGGGACAGGGCTTCTGTAAGAGATAATTTTGAGAAGAGAACAATTTGAGCTCAGGGGTTCCTGAGCTCCAAGGGGCTCTAAGGTAGCCTGGTCCCTGGGAAACCCTGAGTTGTTTAGTCCAGTGTTGCCAGGAAAGAAGCAGGGCAGGGGTGAGCATCCTTGTCCACCAGTGCAAGGGAGAAAAGCAATGACCAGGTCTGCTGCTGGGAAGGTGAGCACCATTCACCTTCTCGGCTTGGGTTTCTAAATTTAGCTCATGCAGAGCCCAGCCCCATTAACATTCCTGGCTGCTACCAAGTGTCCTCATGAGCACCCCATGGGCCTCGGGTCTGGGCCAGGCCCCAAGATGGTGCAGGCAGTTTGAGGATGCAGGCTGGACAAGGGCCAGGTCTACCCTGCAGCCCCTTTACCATCAGGTAATAACTGGCCCTGTCCTAGTAGAGTGGGAACAGACAGAAACACAGACATACAGACACACATGTATGTAAGCATGCACATGTGTGCTTCAGCATTTCCTCACATTTCCTGCACTAACACTGCAGCCATAACAGTCAATTATTCCATTTTTCCAAACAGAATAAGAGCTGCCACGGCTGTGTTCCCACAGGCCCCTGGCAGCTGTATGGCCACGGGAATCTGGGGAAAACTGCAGTAAAGCTCCCAGGAATATGTGGAGTACAGAGCCCTCTCTCCATTTTTACCTGCATCACCTGTATATCTCAGGGCACCTTGATTTGGCCCTGGCAGGGCCACAGTGCCACATATCACCCTGGCCAAGTCCCACCCTCCCCCCTGCCCTGACCTCTCTTTACTCCCTCCTCTTGTTTATTTGTATCAGATCTTATACTCTGGCACAAAGCCCCACAAAGGCTTGGCTGTTCACTCTCTAGCACCTAGAGTGGTGCCTGGTCGTTTGCAGCACCAACTTTAAGTGCCCTTCTATTTCCCCAGCAATGCTGGAGCTTTGGGCCTCAAGATGTTTCCCTGAACTCAAATCTTCAAATTCAAATACAGAGATATTAGGCCCTCCAGGCCCGAAGAGACGCTCTCCCTCCCTTTTCCCTGGTTCCTCCTGTCATTCATTACTTAGAGGTTCAAATTCCAAACAATTTCCAATACTGACTGGGACCATCAGGGGCTGGGCCATGCCATGGTCACTAAAGGCTATTTTTGGAAGGACCTCAGGTAGGAACTGGAGTCATGCTCTTCCCCAGCATCTGGGCAGTATGAGGCTGGGCTTTTCTGAAGGAAACTTTGGAAATCTCTCTGCCTTCTCCTCTCTATTTCAGGTATTAGTAGGAGACCTTGCTTTGGCTAGCACCCTCCCCCAAGGATGCCCAACTGCCCCTTCCTCAAGACCAGGCAGGGCTGGGGTTGGTGATCTTGATGGCCCAGGACATTTGGGAGAGAGTCTGCAGCTCAGAGAAACTTGCCTGCTGACAGCAGTGATTAACTCTGTAGCAGGAGCCAGGGTGCATGCTATGTGGGACAGGACCCAGGGTAGAACTGGGGTGGGGCAGGGAGAATTTCACAGGACAACCGAAATCATAGAAAACCCAGGTGAGGTCCCAGTGACACTAGGAGCCCAATGGCACTAGCCTGCTTGTGAGGGAGGAGGTTTGCAGGGATGATCTGGGAAAAGCCAGCTAGAGATTAAGGAAGTTATTAATGTTTGGAAATAGAATCTTGGCTGTCAAGGTATCGTGTCACTGTTGCTGAGGGGACAGGAAGGCTCAGCTGCTGTCTGTGAGGTAGCATTTTAACACTCCTTCTAAAGACCAAGGAAATTGCCTGGGAAAAAAGGACCCTGTCATCAGGGATCCATGGTGCCAGGAGTTTAGGTGGCATTTCTGGGGCAGGGGGCTGGGCACTGAGAAAGTAATGGTCTATGAACAGCAAGTCCAGAGAGACAGAGTATGGTCTAGAGCCCTGGGAAGGTTCCTGGCTGGAGGCCGCAGTGTGGTCGGGCCAGAAAGGATGCTGGTTCAGAACCTCCCAGGTGACCAAGGCCCTGGGTGCTAGAAGTCCCCATCTGTGTCTCATACTCTGTTCCCATTGGAGATGAGAGGTGGTGGGATGAGGCCATTTGTGCTCTGGTCTTGGAAAGAGTGCCTTCACATGCATATACAAATGCACACTCAGACTGGCACAGTGCTATGCAAGGGGGACTGGGACATGGGGCAGACCTCAGTTACACAAGGATCTGACAAAATGATCTGCATCTCCTGCTCAGCGTGCACACACACACACACACACACAAACACACACACACAATCACTAGGTCATACAGTTTTCTTCCTCTGCCTTCATGAGGTCTAACTGGTCACACATCAGGCTGCAGTGTGTGCACAGCAGCTACTTCCATGGTCTCAGAAGACACTGGTTCTCAGGGCACAAAGCCCAACTCCCTCCAGTTCCTCCCTTGGAATTTTGAGGCAGTAGACTAAGGAACAGTGGAGGGCAGCTAGCTTACATACCAGTCCACAGCTGGTCACACTCACACAGTGAGATGAGCTTGTGGTTCTTCCCCAGGGATGGGAGCTGCCCCAGAATGGAGAGGCTCACCCCTTAAATGAATTTGCCTTCTCAAAGGAACCATGCTGTTATCTGCTTCTTAGGTTCTCCCCGTGGTTTTCTCAGCAGACCTCAAACCTTTTCCCAAAGGTATCTACCACCTTTTCACCCTACATGAGTGTGGAGCTACGATTCAGCTTTCAGCCTGTCCTTATGGTTCTTCTGTGTATGCTGCCCCGCCCCATCATTCCATTCTGAGCTGGAGGTGGGGGTGGGGGTGGGGGTGGGGGTGGGGTGGGGGTGTCTGATTACTGCCTGCACCTGAGACTTCTCAGGGCCTCTATGGAGATTACTTTCTGTAGCCCTCAGAAAGTCCTACTGTGCTTCTGGGCAGGGTGGGAGGTATCAGGCTGAAGGCCACCCCCCTAAGGGGTCCTGCGGAGCCGCAGCACTTGCCTAGCTGCAGAGTTTGGGTAGAACCGATGGCTCACAGCTCTCCCTGCCCTCGGGTGATGAACGTCCCTCCTGACAGTCTCGTTACTTATTGATAGCCTAATCCAGCTCGTTAATTCCCCAGCCCTCGTTAAAAATGAAAAGAAGCCGTTTGTGCTTGTACAAACCAGGAGAATCAGGATGGATGTGCAGGCTGCTTGGGGGGAGGGGAGGGGCGGGCAGTGCCTTCTCATTGGCCAAAAGGCAATGTGTCTTGGTCACGCCCACTGGGGGGCGTGGGGAGGGAAAGGAGGGATGCGACGCACCAGGGTTCCAGGGGCCTCAATTCTTAGTCTATGCGTGTGTGCCTGCAGTTCTTTATGCATGAGGTGGGGCATGTGAGCACAAGCTCCTATGTAGTGCTCTGCAAGAGTATCCCCCGGTGTATGCCTCTCAGGTGTAAAAGGATGTATGGGACCTGGACCAGGCAAAGAAAGGGGGTGAGTATGTGCAAGCTTTGGTGTGAAGTTCTGTGCACATGTCCCTGACTGTGGGCAGACAGGTCTTCTGATTAGCCACTCCATAGAATTTAGAAGCCAGTGGTTGCAGTATGGCCGATGCAATGTCAGCCCCGGGCCCCAAAGGGTCTCCCAACAAGAGCCTCACCAGTTTGCGCTGACACCAGTGGCACAGGCCGCAGAGGACGATAGTGACGCTAAGGCTGACGGTGATGATTGCAGAGACCAGCAGGACATCTCGGGTGGGCGCCCCTGAGGAAGACACACACAGTCAGAGCATTATGGGCCAGAGCCACTCTCTATCCTAGAGCCCCCAGAACAATCACCCTCCCCCACCCCTTCTTTCTGGCACTTCCCATTCCCAGCTTTACTTTTTCTCCCAGCCTGAACCTGGGAAGTCCCTCCCCAGTCAGTGCATCAGCTTCTTCATCAGTACAAATGGAAGAAACACATTGCTTGGTGACTCTCATCTGTGTCACTCTCTAAACATTTACCCTTTCAAAGGGAGAGGACACATGTGCCCCTTAGGTGCATCAATGATTCTAGAAGACCCACTGCTTCCGTGTGGCCTTCTTGTGCTTTCACATGTCACACCTAATTCAGAACAGCAAACGGGCCCAAAGGACATCTGTCTTCTGAGCTCCTTCAGACTCCCTTAAGGGCTTGGCCAAGATGAAGCAGTGGCATGTGTGATCAAAAGGGAGTATCTGGAATGTTCCGCTTACATTAACTCAACTTTCCTTGGGCTAGAAGCCCTCTCCTGGTCTCAGCTCCATCCTACCCCCCCAGGCTTGCTTTCTACCATCTCATCTCTGTTGGCTCCAGCCTCCTCAGCATTATTTGTAAGGACACAGAAGCTCACAAAAGCCACTTAAAGCTTCCTTCTTATGCATTCTGGGGTCTCCTACTTTAGGGGTGGAATCCCACTGTGAGAGAAAAAACCCAGGTTTCTGCTCAGATCCTGTTTCTTAACTCCGTGGCTCAGTTTTCTCCTCTGGAAATGCATCTTTAAGAGCCTCCCCTGTCTTCCTCACAGGGGGTTGTAAATATTAGCCCAAAACAGTACAGAATGCAAAACCTGGACCAAAAATGACCATGTGGGGGAGTGAGCAGAGAAAAAGCAACAAGGAGCATACGTGAGCTCTAAATATGTGTGCACGGGGATGTGTCCTAAATCAAGAGGATGCAGTTTATTTACAGAGAAGCCCGCATGGGCTTCTCAGTGCCAGTGATTGTGGTAATTAAGAGTTGACAATATCTGTCTGGTCCTGGTTCCTGTGGTTTTAGCTTCTGCCTCTCTTCTCCTCTGGGTCTCTCCTGTATAGAGGCCTCACAGAGGAGGGCTGGGTGGTCACTCTCAACTCTCAGGCCCCTAGGCTCCCTCCCACCACCACTTGCAGCACCCTGGGGAGCCTATTTACTACTCATTCTTTCTAGAAGGCTGTTTGGGTCAAACCAACTTCTGAGACCTCCCAGGAAATGTCACCCTAACACAGACTTCACCAGCCCACCACCTGCCCGCCTACAGAGTCCACTTCTGTAGCAACTGTTCATTCCAAATCATAGGCAACCCCCTGTGTATAGCACATGAACTCTGATCTGGTCCTGCCCTATGGCCATGGACAAGCCCTGATGTCTGGGACCTCAGCATCATATATGTGAAAGAGGTGACCCTTTCCTAACTCAGAGGTACTTCACCTATAGGGACAACATCATCCTCAAGACGACAAATGAGATAAATGTTAAAAATTAGTTTCAATTTACAGACAGAATAACTGAGGCTTACAAGGCTTGGACAATATGCTCAGCTTCTCTGCTAGTGGATGAGAGCCAGTGTGCAAGTCCAGACAATCTGGCTCAGAGGCCATAGTCTTTGCCTTGGATATTGGTTTGTGGTTCTCCTAGTGTGCTCTTTGGAACACCTAGTGTTCCCTGGACTCTTTGGAGGGGCTGTAGAGGTGGACTCTGAGCAGAGAAGGCTGAAGCCCTCTTCAATCAAATCAGCATCATTTCCCTTGGCTTTACATCTTGGGCTTTTGTAGAAAATTACATTTGAAGAAGGGGATGCTGAGCAAAGCTGAAACCTTCTGAAATGGTGGCTCAAGGGTCTCCTGCAGCGTGGATGCTATTATCTTTCAAGGAGTGAACCCCTCCCCCACAAGATCTCTCAGACCCCTCAGCATCCTTTGCACAGCTCTTGAAGGCAGGGTGAAACAAATGCTTGCCATTACAGATTGCACTGATGTTGGAAATAAAAGTGACAAGGTGTCCTTGGCCAGCATGCCCTCAAGTGCTGTTACCATCAAGGGGCACAAGTGTGTTCTCGCCTGTCAGCCAGAAGTAATCATTGCCGGAGGATGGAGTCACTGTGTCCCTGGGCTGTGAGGGACCTTGGAAGTCACAGAGTCAGGCCCCATGATGCATGATCCCCTTTGGATAGCCCTGGTGGTGACAGGGAGCTGTTCCCGCAGGAGGCTGGCTCTCCTGCAGACACCATTGAGAAGGCTGCTGTGGCTTGTGCTGAGTCCAATCTGTCTCCCTGGAACTCAGCAGCCACAGTCCCCTGCCTGCCCTAGGGCTGCTCTGCCACATGACAGGCCTCTGAATCCTTGCCGACAGTTCTCATGTCCCCTTCAAGTCTTCTCCAGGCAAAGCCGCCCTAGCTCTTTCTATCCCTTCCTCAGATGACATGCATGGTTTCAAGTCCCCTTAACGTCAGCACATTACCATTTGAGGAAAGAAATGTTGCAGCCCTAGTCAGCCTGTGCCCAGGGCGGAGTTCCATGACCTCTCCTTGGGCAGAGAAGACATCCCGTGTCCCCAGGGGTGAGACAAAGACAAGGGCAGACAGATGACATTGGGAAACCTGGGAGGCAGGGCAAACCAGGAGCTAAGCAGAACCAGCCTGTTGGGCCAATTGTAGGGATGTTCAGGGAGGGAGGTGTGGGCTCAGGAATGCTGCTGCCCCTCTGCCCGGCCGGCCGGTGCTGGGCAAGTCACCACATGGGAACTCAGCACTCACGATCAAACTGAGTCCTGCCTTCCTGTCCATACCACCCCCAACAAACCTGGAAGAAAGGAGAACTAAGGAGGTGAACCCCCTCCAGGAGGCGAACCCCCTCCAGGAGGCGAACCCCTTCCAGGAGGCGAACCCCCTGGAGGCCCAGCTGCCTGTGCAGAGAGCGCTCTAGTAGATCAGTTCCAATGTGGTAGAGCTTGGTTCCTTATGTAACACCATTGCATCATGGAGGGTGAAACCTGGTATAGTAGGTGTTCAATAAATACTTTTTGGAAGAATCAATGAGGAAGACTCCCAGGCCTCTAGGAGTAAGAATAGTCCTGGGAGGCTGCTATTTATTAAGCACCCACTGTGTACTGCACTTCAGGACCTGTGAAGACAGAGGCTGTCAGTGCTACACTCACTCCAGTATCCTTGCTGACACACAAAGACGTGCTCAGTAAATATTTGTTGAATGTGTTCAATGCCTGCATATGTTATCTCATTTGTCATCCAAACAAGATAGAAGGGAAGAGATGGGAGAGGCGTCAGTGACAATCTGAGAATTTCCCTCTTACACACACACACACACACACAGAGGCATGCACACACATTCTGAACCAGGACCCTGTTTATTCTTTCTCCTTACCAAACTTTGCCCTACAAACCCATGTGTTGTCAAGATCCTGATGAAAACTCCTCCATGAAGCCTTCCTCAATCTGCCCAGTGAGAATTAATGTACTCTGCTTCAGTGTTCCCATTACACTGTGTCTGCAACATCCTTTAGAGTGCAGTGATTAAGGGCTGTGGCTCTAGAATCAGACTTCTGGGCTCAAATTTTGGCTCAGACTCGTCCAAGCCACGTGACCTAATCCCTATGTGCCTTGGTTTCTCTACCTGTGAGCCAGGGCTAATAATAGCACAGTTTTCCTTGGACTACTGAGAGACTAACAGGAATTAGCACATATACTGTGCTTAGCACAGTGCCTGACAGAGTAAGCAGTAAATGCTGGCCATTATCATAGTAGTACTGCGTTATGCCCTGGACCAGAGATATCTGGGACAGGGAGCTGGGCTCCCTGAGAAGTGAATGAAACACTGAACGGGTCCATTCTCATTTCTTCCCAGATCAGCAGAGGCCATGGCTCACATTTTATCGGGTTCTTTGCATGCTTATCTACCCCCTTCCCCAGGATGTAGCCCTGTGGAAGCTTAAAGACAGTAGGCATCAGTGGGTGCTTCTGGAATAGAAGGGGAAGGCCTGGGACATGGGAGCTGTAGGGCAGGGGCAACAGCTGGAAGCCAGGCTGGGCCTCAGGTGTGAACTGCAGACCCAGTGCAGTCCTTGGTAAAGCTTTGGTTCCACTGCCTCTCATCTTCTCAGCAAGCCATGATTTATGGATGAACAGAATCAAACAGGACTGCAGGCTGCTGGGATGCCCTGGGGAAGCTGCTTGAGAGGCAAGTGGACTTCTGAGGGTAAGCTCACTGGCTGCCTAGTAGGGGGAGGGCAGGTGTATGCACAAAGAACACAGATAGAGGCACTGCAGATCTCTCATGTACACACACAACACAGAGACTCATCTCTGACACAGAATTCATATTACACACACACATGCATGCAAACAATGGCCAGGTACACAGCAGATGTCTGATCCACTCTATCACTCATGAGGCCTGGGCTTTCAGGTGCTTCCTCCGGCTTGGAATTCTCACTCCTGAGTTGTTCGTCATTTGTCCACTCACATAGTATCTCCTCCTTCCTTCCAAGGTACAGCAGAGTAGGCTTCTTAGAAGCTCATGATCTGGGTTCAATCCCCAGCCCCATCACGGTCCATGTGCATAACCCATGCAAGGCCCACGGTAGGTCTCAGTGCTTTCTCTTCCAATGTTGATCATCAATCTTGCACTCTCCTGGTGTAGTGCTTTCAGGACTGAATGCAGCTAACAGTCATTGGGGACACCTAGCGTGGCAGATACCACACTAGGGAGTTTCTGCATACCCCCTCTAGAACCTATTTAATACCCCCAATGGACAGGAGAAGAAGCAGAGGCCTGGAGAACCAACGTCCTTGAGCCTGTGCTTTCCTACCCTGCTACTGTGGCTGAGTGAATGGATGTCAGGAGATATGCTCTACTATACTGCCTAGCCACACCCATTTCCCTCCTTCCCCCACGCACCAGGCCAGTCATTTCACGCCATGGAGGCTTTGCATGATGTCTTGGTTAGGATTCTATTGTGATCATGACAATGACCAAAAGCGACTTGGGGAGGAAAAGGTTTGTTCCATCTTACACTTTGTGGTACCACTCTATCAAGTCAGGGGAAGAACCCAAGCAAGGCAAGAGATTCAAGGCAGAAATGGAAGCAGAAGCCATGGATGAATGCTGCTTCCACACTTACTCCTGACCATCTGACCAGGGTGGAACCATCCACAGTGGACTGGGACCTCATACATCAATCATTAATTAAGAAAATGCTCTATCGACTTACCTACAGGCAATCTGGATGGAGGCATTTTCTTAATCAAGATTACCTCTTCCTAGATATGTCTAGGTTTGTGTCAAGTGGACTGGATGGCTGTTCCTTACAGTCTTTTCTTCAAGGCACTTGGCCAAAGATGGTCTTTATGCCTCTCATAAGCCTTTCTTCCTTCCTTCCTTCCTTCCTTCCTTTCTTCCTTTCTTCCTTTCTTCCTTCCTTGTGATTTTTGAGATTTTAAAACTTGTTTATTGTTATTTCATATGCAACAGTGTTTTCCCTGTGTGTATTTTGCCTGTATGCCTGTGTGAAGGTGTCGGATTCTCTGGAACTGGAGTTACAGATGGTTATGAGCTGCTATGTGGGTGCTGGGAATGAAACCCAGGTCCTCTGGAAGAGCAGCCAGTGCTCCTAACTGCTGAGCCACCTCTCCAGCCCTCCCATAAGCCTTTGTATGTACTAGAACCATTTGGGTGAGCTCTCCATATGGCTCTCTAGAGATCTCTCATACTTAGCTCTTGAATCCTTTCCATGCTGGTAGTGCCTGGAGGTCTGAGACCCCAGATCCACAATCTCTGCAGTGAAACATCCACAGAGATGCTGTGGAGATAATTACTAAATAAATGCCTGCAATCGTCCAGTCCCAGGAAAGCCCACTTCCCTCAGGAAGCCCTCCCCAAGGACAAAGCAGTGGGTGTCTTTCTCCAAGAAGAACTAACTGACCTTCTATCTCATTCCTTTTTCTTGGGCACAGACCTGTTCCCTCAACCAAGGCCATGGACATAAGGCCCTGTCTTCTTATTACTCATGTAGCACAGATCATGCTATAGGGGGGTTACGGGGTCTACCAGAAATCTATACACAGGCCTGGCACCCCCCAGCTTGCATGCCACTGATCTTCTTACCAAGTACTTTCAGTGACAGCTGTTGCTAGCATGAGTCAGGTCCAGAGTCCCCAGTACTTATTTGAAAGTAAATCTCCTTTGGGGGGGGGGGAGTGTGAGACAGTGTTTCTCTGTGTAGCTCTGGCTGTCCTAGAACTCAATATGTAGACCAAACTGGCCTTGAACTCATAGAGACCCATCTGCTTCTGCCTCCTGAGTTCTGGGACTAAAGGTATAAGGCCACTACATCTGAATGAAAGTAAATTTCTTATGCCCATTTTACAGTGAAGGAAACTGAGAGTGAGAAGGACTCAGGGCCAGCCCTGGAGCACTCAGCAAGAGAGAGAGATAAAAGCAGGATGGAACCTGAGGTGTTCAGGACCGATGTCCCATGGTTTTCCTCTGTTCTACTTCTAGGGATGCTGATTCTTAAAACACTCCATGGGTAGAGGGAAAAGAATGAGACTTACACTAGATAAGGAAGTTAGTGATAGGGCTTGTCCTGGCTAGGTTTTTGTTTGTTTGTTTTCTGTAGCTTGACACAAGCTAGAATCATTTAAGAAGAGGGACCCTCAACTGAGAAATGCCCCCACCAGTCTGGCCTATGGGCAAGCTTGTGGGGCATTTTCTTAATTAATGATTGATGTCGGAGGGCCCAGACCACTGTGGTGCCATCCTCTGGGAGGTGGTCCTAGATGGTACAAGAAAGCAAGCTGAGCAAGTCACGGAGAGCAAGCCAGTAAACAGTGTTCCTCTATGACTTCTGCCCCAGGTTCTTGACTTGCGTTCCCCCCCTGACTTCTTTCAATGATGAGCTGTGCTATGGACCTGTGAGATAAAATAAACCATTTCTTCTTCAAGCTGCTCTTGGTCACGGGGTTTTTTTGTTTTTGTTTTTAACACAACAATAGAAACCCCAACTAAGACAGGTCTCCTCAAGAACTGCCCAGAAGGAGTCATGGCTGAGTTTCCTCAGCACTTCAGACACCCCTATGGCATATATTGCCTACAGATCTTCCCTCAGGTGCTGGCCTGATAAAGCACTCTCGGTTGGTAGAGGCTCAGAAGAAGCCCAGAAGAAGGTGGGGGCCAGATGCTGGAGCTGGGTTAGCTGGGAGTGGAAAGAACAGAGCAGTCTGAGGATGTACCCGGAGCTCCGTCATTGGTACTGATTAAAGCACAGCCACTGTGTGTGTGTGTGGGGGGGGGTATGAGCGAGAGTGAGCACAGAGTGTTGGGGTGGTTGGGTCTACCTCGGCCAGCTCCTTCCCATCCTGAGCCCACCTCCTCCCACTGCTCCTGCACTATGCACTGCTTCCCTCAGCCGCCCAGGATGCTGTTCAAGGTGGAAAGCAGTGAAATCTGGCATCAGGGCTTTCCACGTGAAGCCCCCCTCCAAGTGCCCGCTGAGCATATGGAAATTGGGGGGAGGGTGGCATTTACAAGGAGACTGAGCCTACCAGCCTGGGGTAGGTGATATGGATGTGGAAAAGGGACATTTGGGGTGCTTGTGTCACCTCTCTTCTTCCTCCAATCCAGTACACATCAGAAAGCCAGGAAGTGGTGAGAAAGAAAGACAGAACCACTGAGCCGAACCCTGAAGGCCAAGCAGGCAGGCAAAGCCCTGCTGCTTGGCATTCAGTAGAATTTTATGTCCTCTCTTCACTCTGAAACTCCTCCTTCCGGGCCACCCACCTTGGAGCCTGGCAGCTCTCTCCTTGCAAGGGGAAGAGAAAACGAGATGGGTGGGAGAAGAGAACAGGAAAAAGGAGGGGAGGGCCCAGCATGACTTTCCAAGGAAAGTTGGATCTTGGCCCTCCCCCTTCCCCTCCTGGACATCTTCTCTGAGTGTCCTTCAGAAAGCACTGGAGGAGCCCACAACACCTCAGGACTCACCTGGGGCAAGAACAAGAGAAAGCCTGAAGGGAATTGTTTTGGAAAGTTACAAGTAACTGAAAATAGGGGCTTAACACAAGCAAGCTTTCTCAACCTTGACTGTAATAAAAACAGA
The DNA here is from genome assembly GCA_019843965.1 of Rhynchomys soricoides. NCBI lineage: Eukaryota > Metazoa > Chordata > Mammalia > Rodentia > Muridae > Rhynchomys > Rhynchomys soricoides. The sequence goes on along the minus strand of JADRCH010000311.1, from coordinate 480,644 downwards.
TAATGCGTGAGTGAGCTAGGGCGAGCATGCTGGCAGGGGCCGCAGAGGCCGGCTGCATGCAGACAGTTTAGAATTCAGAAGAGGTGCCAAGTGAGTAAACAGCGAATGAAGGATTATCCGGATGGGCCAGGAGCCGGTCCACAAGAACTGGATAGGGACATGTCAGGATGCACAACACTCAGACTTCCCATCAGGGGGTGAGGCCTGGCAAGCTACAGGCTTTTATCCATGCCTTTCCTAATCCTGCTCTCTCTTCCAGCAGACATCATCATGGCCTGGGGAATAATGGCTCACATTTGTACCGTGCAGAACAGTTTGTAAAGTGCTGGACAGTTTACCAAAGGTTTCACATCCATTACCGCACTTAATGGAGGTCATGAGGGCATCTTCTGCCCAGTAACCTCCTCCCCACACCACAGCCACCCTCACCTCCCACAATTCCTGGCTTAGGGAGGCCTGGAATTGCTTTGAGTGCTGGCCTTCAGCCTCAAAAGAATAGGAGAGGAGACAGGCCATCTGTAGATCATAAAGATCTGCCGAGGCCAGAAGCCATCAGGATCAAGGCCATTCAGGATGGACAGGTTCAAGTGTCAGATCTGTGCAGGGTGTCTAGCCAAGTTATCTGGGAACCTGCTGCTCTCCCTGCCCACCTTGTTCCCAAAGCTGATGAGCTGCCTGGGTAGCCATGAAAATGATCACATCCATCAGAGCAGCAGGAACCCAAGAAAGGAGGAGCTCACAGGAAGGGCCTCTCCAACATGAGTGTGGAGCGGGGGCAGGATCAGGGATGTGTGATGATTAAGTACAAGCCTTGACCACTAGTTACTCCTATGAATAATGCATTGTTGTGCCTTGGCCTAAATCAGCATCTTATTGTTATTAATAATACACGGCAGCACAGAGGCTGGGTTGGAACGCTACGTTGTATCTCATTGGAGGATCTCAGAGCACTGCACAGTTCCTCAGTACTGATGACTCAACTCTACCTCCCCAGACTATAGGCTTCCTTATGGGCTATGAAGGGCACCTGTCCTTCTCTGACTTCCTCCCACCTGAGGCTTGGAGCCACAAAGGCCACAGGAGAGAGGACTCATCCATCCTGAATTTCAAATCTTCAGCCAGGGTTTTGGGTGGGGGAGGGGAGCACACTTAATCTTTGCCAGCTCAAGGGCTCTTGAAGATGCAACGTTATGTGAAGCAGTTTCCAGAGATGTTTTAAGAAGAGGAAGCTAGAGAGGGACTCCACACTGGTGGGGATCAGAATCCAGCTCTACCACTCATCAGCTGTGTGACCTTGGGCTACTCACCCACCTCTCTGTTCTTAGCCTTGTCGCTAGAACTTATGGTGTCTGAGATTCCCTCTTGTATGTAATTTCACTATATTACAAGATATCAGTCACAGGGTTAGTGATTTGGAGGACTTAGAGACAGGGTGCTTTGGTGCTGCCCGTGGTACTGAAACATATGTAAACCGGATATCCCTGTCCTTGGTGCTGAACACTCCTCTGTCTCAGAACTGTGACCTCCTCTACACCGCCCCTCTGATAGTCCCTATAGAGGAAGACTCAAGAGACTGGAACCTTCTCACAATTACAACACTGTAGCTCTCTCTTTGTCAGTTCCTTCCTGACTAAACCCCCAGCTGAAGCCACGAGAAAATCTCCAGAACTCCTTTTCTCTCTGCTGATAAAAAGACCACACCCATTTTCCTCTAGGGCAGTCTGCCACACTGCCTCCTGGTGGCATTCTTGGAACCTGCACTCAGAGCAGGAGCACAGAAGGTCCCCAGTGGTGGTGCAGGGTGCACAGGGAAGAAGCAACAGAAGGCTTGGCCCCCGCCGCCCCCTCACCGCTTCCAGGGCAATCTGGCACTCTGAGCTTGCAGCATTGCCCAACATAAGCACGCTCCAACTAGTCTGTCCTTGTCCTGGTCTGGTTGGACGCCATGCTGCCCCGGTCACAATGCAGACTGAACTCAGATGACCAAACTGCACCAAGCAAAACTTGCTTTTTCCTCCTCCAGGTGGTGGGTGGTGTTGACTTGACAAACACCAACCTTTCCTCCCACTACTTGGCCAGAAAATGCCTATAATTTGCTTCCCTCGGGGCAGAGGCTCCTTACCTCACAGCTTCTCACAGTCCTTCCCTAGAAAAAAGTGAGGAGCTTGGGGAGACCATAACCACAAGACACTCCGGTTCTACAGGTGGAAGGCTCTTTAAGAAGTAGTTGTGTTTAGTGATTCTATGGATTGTTTGAAGTTAGCCTGGCTGCCTGAAGAAACTCCTCCAATCACCCAAAACAAAAAGCAGGGGTGGGAGCTAGGGGCACACAGCTCAGTAGGTGGAATGCTTGCTTAATATGCTTCAGGTCCTAGGTCTGGTTCTTAGCACATCATAAATGAGGAATAATGGTTCATACCTGTAACTTGGCATTCAGGATGTAGAGGCAGGAGGATCAGGAGACCAGTTTGGGGATACCTGAAACCCTACCTCAGAATGAACAAACCAAGCAAAGCAGATGAAATCACCAAAGACAATACTAAAGCACAGCTTCTCTGAATTCAGGAAGGAGTGAAGTCAATTTACGTTAATTACAGTAAAGCTATCTAGTACCATTCATTGAGCACTTATTATATGCTAAGCACTGTTCTAAGAGCTCTGCAAACATCATATCCTTTAGCCTTACAAACACTTGCAGGAGGAAGCATCATGTTCAGCCTCCTACAAGTGAAGAAAGTGGGGCTCAGAGCAAGAGCGATCCCCTGAGGTGGACATGAACCCTGGCATGGGAAACCTGATCTGTCTACCCTTACACATCAGCTATCTTCCAGTGTTCCAGAGGCCTCACCATCATTCAGGTATCTGCAAGACCACTCTCCCCACGCATCACCCTTACTTCAGCTGAGAGCCACACGAATGAGACAGTAACACCCTGCACTCCGCAGTATGTGTAGCCTTACTAAGTGTTGTCACAGCCACTGACTGTACTGAGCCTCATGACACTGAGGGGTGAGGGCAGGCAGGAGTGACTTCGCTTAGACTTCGTAGGGGTCAATGCTAATGCTCAAATGAATGAGTAGTCTGCCTTAGGTCACATTTTGAGTCACAACTCAGTTGAAGGTGGTGGGCCTGCCAGCTCAGTGCTTTCTTCCCATTTGCTCAAGACTGGGGTCCTGGCACACAAGGCAGGAAAACCCTCAGGGCCTTCATTTCCTAAGAGGCTTTCTGAGGCCCTGACCTGGGCTGCTTTCCCTCTCCCTGCTCCCTAGAGGCCACCAGCTGGCTCAGCTTTAAGTTGGAGTCTTGGAGTCTCATTCTAAATGGTTTTTTTTTTCTTCCAGGCAATTACCTCCTGCTAATTAGGAAGCATGGCTGCCAGTCCCAGGGCCCTGGGCTGACCCCTTTCTCAACCCACAGGGATGAGGGTGTGTGGAAGGAGGGAGTGGCAGCACTAGTCACAAAAACTTCCTGGGTTAGGACTGGTCAGGGCAGTAGGGGCAGTGGAGGGTCAAGTTGTTTCAAGGACATGTAAGAAGGGATGTGAAGATGGTAGTAGCTAGTAGCAGGGCCCCTGAATGGCCATGAGTCAGGAGACCAGAAACTAGAAGCAGCCTAGACTCACCCATGCAGAGTAATAGAGGCCTGGGCAGCTGAAGGGGTCAAGCTATCTGGAGAAACATAGATACAAGGAAAGAAAGGGAAGGGATGGGATAAAGGGGGGAAAGAAGAAGGAAGGAGTCTAAGGAATGGATATAGAGACAGATGGCTCTCCCTTCTTCAGAGAGGAAAAAGAAGTCACCCCATTAAATGGCCAAGATTACAAAAAAAGATGGCAGAGGGAGTCACCGGGAGACTCCAAGAGAGAGAAGGAGAGAAGGAGGGCAGGAAAGGAGGAATCGCTGGAAGAAAACCCCAGAGGGCTGGAGAATGGAGGAGGGTGGCTTGGAGTGGCAGCTCCCAGAGTCCTAAGAAGGGCTACCTCTACAGCATTGTCCTTGAGCCTCCCCAATGTCACTACGCAGCCAGCTGGGGCTACACACCCTCCTACTCAGCCACAGGTGTGGGCAGGCACGATGACAGTCCACCGCTAGCTCATGCCCCAGATGTTCCACATTATGGGGACAGCCAGCTGACTTTCTTCCAATGCTAACTTGTAACACCTTCCAGTGGGCTGAGCCAGGGGACCCTCCTGGGTCACAGTAATGTGACTGGAACAGGTGGGGCTGTGTGCTCCAGACTGTCTGTGTCTCAGCAGTAGGGTCAAAGCACAAAGAGGTAGTGTTTGGCCAAGGTTAAACAGCAAGGGGGTAAGGAAGCTGGGCACAGAGGACTCAATCGCTAAGTCCCCATGGGGGGGTCCCATTCCCTGCTAGGCAGCAAAAGCAGATGAATGTGGGTCTTGGCTGCCAGCAAGTCAGACCTTGATCACATCCCTGTGGTGTGTGGTGTACCACATGGAAGGGAGCAAGGATGGCCAAGGGGTTGAAGGAGAAGCAAAAGGGGGAGGGTGTTGGGTAGGAAGGCTCTGCACGGGCAACAACGGCAGCTAACATTATTGAGGACTTACTAGGCACAGTGTGTCACTTGCTTAACATGTGATGTGTGGGATCCCATTTGATCCCCATGACAACCCTATCACCCTATTATAGAGAAGAAACTGAGATTCAGAAGGGCTAACCAGTAAAATGGTTCCAACTTGGTGGCTAGCCAGCCATCGTGAGGCCACTAGCCAGAAGACCCCTCCGTTATGGCATTATCTGAGTTCCCAGTTCTGAAAATGGAGGCCTAACGTGCCAACAGGAATGCAATTCTTCTTGCTGCATGAAAGCAAGCAGTACCATGAGGTCCCACATCTTAACAAGTCCCATTGTAAGGCGCTGTAACCTAGGTTCTAGTCTTAGCTCAGCCACTTCCTTACTGTGTTGTGTGACTTCAGAAAGGTCATTTGCCTTCTCTGAGTCTTGCTGCTCTCATCTGTAACATCTAAGAGTAGATTGGCCAGATAACAATGACAGCTCATTCGTGAAAGGTGCCAACTTGCTGATAGACAGTTCTAGGTGGTTAAGGAGTCCCCCCGAGGCAGCATTGGTATCTCCATTTCACAAACAGGAATGGAAGTACTGCAAGATTGAGATGTATACAGCAGATCTGGGATATGAACCCCATCACTTGTATGTCTGCATGTGCAGGTGCCTACATGTGTGCCAGTACATCATTTGTGTGTGTGACAAATACATTTGCATGTACACACATGGAGACTAGAGGACAATCATGGGAGCTGTACACCTTGGATTTTATTTTATTTTATTAGTTCTTTATTTACTGTTTATTTTGTTTGGGGGACATGCAGGTACCATAGCAATGCATATGGAGGTCAAGGGACAACTTGCAGTAGCTTTGCTTTGTTTCCATCACGTGGGTCTCGGGGTTGAACACTGGCTTGGTGGCAGGTGCCTTTACCCACTACTTGATTTGCTTTTTTGATGTTGTTTTTTGTTTTTTGTTTTTTGTTTGTTTGTTTGTTTGAAACAGGGTCTCTCACTGGTCTAGAGCTCAACAAAGTGGCTAGGCTGGTGGCCAGCATGCCTCAGGAATCGTCCTGTCTCTGCCTCCCCAGTACTAAGATTATAAGGATGTCCCACTGTGCCAGGATTTTGTTTATAAGTGTATATCTGGGGAATTGAACTCAGGTCCTCATGCTTTCATGGCAAGCACTTGACTAACTGAGCCATCTCTCTAGCCCAGAATCTCATTAATTTTGCTCTCAAGTCCTTATGCTCTGCCTGACTGCACATTCTTGGCTGTTTCCCTGCATGTGGCTTACCCTTCTTTACCTACCTGTTCATCTGTTCTTAATCAGTATGTACCTAGAATAGTCATGCTGGCTCACACATGCCCACACGTATTCCAGCACCAGGATGAGCCCAACTCTAGTATGCATTTATGCACACACACACACACACACACACACACACACACACACCTTTGGGTGCTGGTTGGTTTGTGGGGACCTCGTGCCATGCGATACTGCATAGCCACGTGGTAGTGACGTGGGCCACCACACCCTCTCTCCTCTGCTTCCCTCTAGTGCCTGGGTGGCTGGCACGCCATGTCACACACCTGCTGGCACCCCCATCCCCACTGCCTTCCTCACGCCTCTCCTCTAACAGAAGCAGGCACCTTCTCCAGGAAGGAAGCAGGCTCAGGCACAGCCTGGTTCCCACAGCCTCAAGATGCCAGCCAACTCGGGGGTGGTGGAAAGGGAGAGAAAGAGGCATCAGCATGAGGCTCTGGGGGGCTTTGGGTCTATGGTTCCTACCAAGGACCAAGCCTTCCCTCAGTTCTGGCTGTCATAACTCAGCTCTCACAACCCTAGGGATGCCAGCCCCACCTTAGCCATTTCCACAAATGAGACAGATGGGGGACATGGAAACAGAGGGTCTAGCTAGCCCTCACTCCCAAGCAGGGCTATGGTACCACCAGGACTCTCTGGCTGGGTTTTAACTGCACCCCTCCACCCCATCCCTGGTCCCTACGCTCTCCTCCCCCTGCCCAAACATCTCAGAGTTCTGGGTATTTTTAGGCCTCAGCTGACAGGCTGTGAAATCGCTCCCTTCGCACCTCCCCAACCAGGCGGGGGCTGGAGAAGGAGGAATGAGGTTGGGGAGGGCCACACAGACAATTCATTGGGCTCCTCCCAGGCTGGCAGGTGCCAAGCAGGGCGTGAGGGGTTCCTCCCCTTTTCCCCAGATCTTCTGGCAAGAGGTTCTCTCCACATTGCCTGGAGAAGAATGGGAAAGAAAGGATCTCTGCTCCATTCAGGGACAGGAGAATAAAGGGTTTATAGAGACAGTCCTAAGCACTACGGAAGGTGCTGGGGACACCCTCTGAGTCCAGCTCTGCAGCCAAACCGACTCTAAGCACTCCCTTCTGAGAGATAGGCTGAGAGACAGGCTGGCTGGGATCCTAGTAGGGTAAGGGAAGTGCTAGGCAGCGTATCTCAGTGGTTACCACTCAGCCTGTGGAATAAGAATGACTCAAATTCTTTATCCTGCTTTGTAGAATGACCCAGCCAAGATCCTTCAGCGTTCTGGTCCTCATTTTTCTCACTTATACATCCTAGGCTAGCTGTGAAGCTTAGATTAAAAAGCAAGGTGGTACACACATGCACATACACACACACTCTCTCACACACAAATATATATGCATACACACACACTCATATGAATGTGCATATGGACTCAAATGCCAACATGTGTGTGTATGCTACCAACACCTCAGTGTAAGTCTATTTGTCCTGGGATGTCTGCACCCAAAGAAAATAAGAAGATATATCTAGACCCTGCTGGAAATAGGCCCCTGTGCCAGGGGCCCTGGGCATGGAAAGGAAGGTGCCCTGCCTAGTTGCTATGGAGACAGTTTAGCACTGTTGGGACTCTGGATCCCAGACCTGGCAGCTTGAGTGAGTTCTGTGGTTCCTGCTATGGCCTGTCCCTGATACCCAAAGTGGGCATGGGATGCAGACCAATCAATAGGAATATCACCTATGTCCCTTGAGTCCTGTAACTACTTCCCTTGGCTCCCCACCCATCTCTGAGAGAAGGCTTTTTCTAGTGACCCTAGTGCCAGAAGGCCCTCTCAGGATCTTTACTGATGCCCATCCAGATTGGCTGGCATCTGAAAGCTCACGCCCCACCACAGGTGTTTAGGTGAGAGAATGAAGCAGGATAGAGACAGAGATGGGCAGGCATGTCTCCTGGTGAGACTCTACCTCCATTATCACTTGCTGCCAAGCTTCCCACCCTCACACTGCCACACCGTTACAGTTCTTTACAGGCATCTGTTCGAAGGCTTCCATAACCTTACAAAACAAAAGTGGGGATGTGACTTGGTAGGGTTTTGTCTCCCATGAATCCCCAGCACTTCATAACCTCGATGTGGTGGTATAAACCTACCTCCCATCACTTGGGAGGTAGAGGCAGGAAAACTAGAAGTCCAAAGTCCTCTTAGGCTGTGGTAGAAGTTCCAGGCCAGCCTGGAATACATGAGACCCTGATGCTCCCTGTGCCAATAGCCCAGGCCTAATTTATCCTCCCAAGCCTCATTCCAGGCTTAGAGTCTTTCTTCAAGCCACATTCGGACCCTGGTCACTGCCGCCTCAACTGGCCAAGCCCTCTCAGGCCCCTGGGCCTTTGCACATTGCCAAATGCCTGACCTGTGCTTCTTAACAGTAAGCTCTTATTTGGTCTTCAAGACCCAAAGCTCTGTACCCAAAGCTCTTGGATCCTTCCACACGGCTAGAATCCCAAATTGACTTCTCATTGCAAGTCCTTGCCACCAGTATTCTGATGACAGACGTGTAATATGCTTAGAAGAGTGCCTGTCACACAGCGAGCACTTCACAAATCCATGCCACCTTGACAGCTACTGAGTCCCATGGCTTCAGTGAAATCCTTCCCAACTCTTTCACTAAGGCAGTAGCATGCTTGTCCTTCCTGGAGCTTCCAGAACCCCCGTCCCACACATCAATCTCTCAGACAGGGTAATGTTGATAACAGCTGCCCTTCCGCATCACAAGTGTTTACTATGTGCAAAGCTCTAAGATGACTACTCTTCTTGCCTCATCTCTCCTCAGCCTCCAGTCACCCATGAAAGAAGTACCATCATTATGACCATTTCATAGAGGAGGAAACTGAGGCAGCGGAGGAAAAATGGGACAACAACAACTACCTCTGCAGGAATGCACCTAGACAGCAGGTGGGCCCAGGGCCCTGGCTTAAGCAAGTCATTCTTGGTGGCATACACAGGTCCCTAGCATATAGTAAGTACTCCATAAATAAGAGCTTGCTACTATAGTGTGTCTGCTAATACAGTGGTGGGGAGGTGTTGGGAGAGCTGAGAAGGGATCCTTAAGCAACACGACCTTCAGAGCACACCCTACTCCACTCCTGGAGGAAGAAACCAGGGACTCAGAGGGCTCCTGGGTCTGCTACACACAGGGTCATGGCTTGAACCCTAATATCTCAATAGGCCGAGAGACCCCATGGGATGTTTTGATGAGCAACTCCTCTAGGGGGCTCTGGTGTACTCAGATTGGGCAGAGCAGGACAGGGCCTGCTTTGGGCCAGCCACAGCTTTCTGGCCCTGCTGACACTATCCCATAGTAATGAGACGGATCCAATTTGTATCCAGAGCCCCACCGGGAGCAGCTGCCTCGGCAGGGTTTGAAGTAATTTAATTGGACACATTAGCCACACAGCTCTCTCCTCTCCTCCCCTGTTTGGGGCTTCATGCAGACACCCCTTTCACACTTACCCAGCCCTGGGAGGGTGTAGGCACACACACCATTAACCAGTTAGGACAGACTCAGTGGCACCCCTCTTCTCTTTTTTTCTGGGGTTCCTGGAGGCACAAGAACCAGAGGCCCTTTTTGCTGATGCAAACAGTAGCTCTGGAAGCCTGAAGCTGAGACTCAGACCCTCCCTCCTGCCTCTTCCAGTGGGAAGAATAGGCTCACCCCTTTCTCTCCACTGAGCAGCCCCAGAGGCCCTCATTCTCCTGAACTCCAAGGACATTGAAGGAGCAGGGCTAGCAGCACAAGCCTGCTCTGTCAATACCTTGGTTCTGTCACTATCAGGGTAACTATTGATACTGGGGATAGTCCTTCTCTTGAGGCCTGGGGAAGGGGTGCAAACACACATGCACAGAATCAGACAGTCACCAAAACACAGATGAATTCAGTTTGACCCAGCAACACACACACACAGACACACACACACACATGCATACACATACACCACACACACACAGAGAGACACACACATATACCACACACACACACAGACACCATACCACATACACACACACACACAGAGACACCATAACATACACACACACACACACGTACCACACACACACACACACAGACACACACACACACACCACACACATACACAGACACCATACCACATATACACACACACACACACACACCATACCACACACACACACACACCACACACACACAGACACCATACCACATACACACACACACACACACAGAGACACCATAACATACACATACACACACGCACCACACACACACACACAGAGACACACACATACACCACACGCACACACATTCAGCATCATGGTAATCTTATCTCTGTATACAGAATACTTTCACAACTTGTCCCATGTTCACACCCATGCCTGCTTGCAACTAGGTGAGGCCCTAATCTCTGAAGATGGAAGCCAAATTGGCAGGTTGAGGGTGTGGCAGGGGGCAGGCAGGATCCCTAGAGAGTCCACACCCTGTCAGGCTGAGTACAGGGCCAGGGAGGGGCCCTCTCCAGAGCTTTCAGTTACAGCTCCCTATGCACCTCAATGCACCTTGCTGTGAATACACTCATTAGCTGCTGTTTACAGCGGGCAGGGCACTCAGCACAAGAGCGCAGCTATTACGGCCAGCCAGCTGCCGCCCGAACACGCACACGCACACGCACACGCACACGTACGCATGTAGGTATACACAGCCACCAAGCTTCTGCCAGCACACCAGCTTCCCCTTCCCCTTCGCTGGAGCCCCACATGTTCTCTCGCGTGGATATACCAATTTTCCAAACATCCCAGCCCACCATATAACTCAGTTGCAAGCCCAACCACCCCAGGCAACACATCTTTCCCTAGAGTCCCTTCCAGGTAGAAGCTGCCCAGCCTTCCGCAGCAGCTGCTGAGCCAGCCCACCTTCCTGTCAAAGGGTTGGGAATGCAGACATAGATGCTGGGCTCTCTCCAGTCCCTTCCACAGGTCTCATTCTGTCTGCCAACTCTGATCCAACCCTTAGGGAATTCTGCTGGGTGAGACAAAGTCTGGCCCTCCAGAGGCAAGTTGGACAAAGCCCAGCAGGGCTACCCCCTGCTGCCTGAAGGTCAGCACCTCCATGTCCATGGAACTGGCACGATTCGCTTGGCACCACTGGCTGGGGTTCCCTGGCAAGGGAGAAAGGTACCCAGGCTTAGCCTGGCACAGACTGGCTCCGGCACCTGGCCAGAGCAGTGGCCACCCTGATGGAGAAAGCTGACCTCATTGGCCATGAGTGCCACCTGTGGGCGCTGACCATGGAATGGGGACACAGAGATGGCTGTGCCCACTGGGATATCTCAGTGTCTTTGAGGAGGCCATGGAGCCAGCTCCTCCTCCTCCACTCAGGACTGAGCCTCAGTCAGCACATGGCCCCCTCACCAGCTACTCCCCTGTTGTTCTAGGCCTGATTCCCCAGGGGGAAGCAGTTATTGAAAATGGTCCATCAGATTCAATAAGGATTCAAGTCCCTGGGAGAATAGGTGGTGGGTGGAGAGTAGGGAGGGATAGGAGGGGACCACATGCTCCTCCTCAGCCCTTCCCCAAGACATGCTTCAATATCTGGACTGGAGGGCCCTTGCTCTGTTGCCCTTGCAGTCTGTGGGTCAGCCAGGACCAGGACCAGCTGACCAAAGACTCCCCTTTGTTTACTTGATACCCACCTGCTCCTCTGCCTTCTAGCCTTTCCCCCTACCCCCACCACCTATCATAAACTGGCCCATCACTATGATCCAACCTTCTCTAGCATCCCTACCATCAAAGACGGTCTTCAGGGTCAACTCTTTTCTCAATCCTTGGGTCCTTAAGCACCTAGCCTGATGTTCAAATTGTCACCACAAGGCCACTGGACAGCACAGAGCAGTTGGTGATAGGCCTGTCTCCACAGCAACTCTACAGCTTAGGGGCACCCCTATATCCAAAGGTAATCCTCTCCCAACCCAAGGTTTGACCTGCTCAGCCTTAGACACCCTTCCTGCCATACCTGATGGGGGAACCAAGTGCTCTGATGTTCTAACCTGTGCCCCAATCCCAGGACACCGACATTACAGCAAATGGGGCCTGTTCAGATGGAGTCAGCTAGGGGAGGAATGTCCTTAGTTGTCAGGGAAATTGTGGGATAGTCTGCCTTTGTTGGATTTCCACACCCAGTCTTATCCATGGGCCTTATACCATAAACTTAATCTGTTCTTTCACCCCTAACTCCAGCTTCATACCAATCACTTCATCAGACTCTGCTCTTAACTGTGCCCAGAGAGTAGATAGTTGAGTTAGACTGTAATTACCTTGCCATGCCAAGGCCCTGTGTGTGTGTGTGTGCCCATTTCACCCCTAAGGAATGACCTGTCTGATGGAGTGTCTGCTGGGGACAGAATCCACTAACAGGTGGGACAAATGAAGGCTTCAGGTACTGCTGTCCAGTGGGACTAACAAAGTCCCAGAAGCCTGGTAACTGAGTAGGAAGCCCTGGGGACCTGACCTCTCTCTCCCAGCTCTTTTCTTTGGCCTTGCTCACTAGCTCACTGCAAGGTCACCTCTCCCTCCCTCCTCCTTCCCACTGCTGTCCTGCCTGTCCTGCCTGCCCACTGCAACGCTGACCCCTGCAGGCCTGCTGAGGCCCTGCCCAGCCTGGGGACAGGCAGTCAGAGACACAGACTAAGGAGGCAGACCAGGCCAGCTTCGGGATGCAAAGGATGAAGGCTGGGAGGGGAGGATAGAGAGGGCTGCAGGTAGGAGGTGGGGGGTTGGGCAACCTGAAGCAGGAGCTCATGGGTATACACGGGAAAGACCAGGTCTACATTCTCCACCTGGGTTCTGGCTTCTGTTCCCTTCCACCACTCGTCCTTTATAGTAACAGGAGTAACAATGCCTAGGGGCTAGGGACCAGGTGGATAGAGAACAGCAGCTGTCAGGTAAAGTCTCAGTCTTAGGACGAGCCCTATGGGGACCTGCAGAGGGAGTGAGAAGAAAGAGAGAGAGTCCTCTGGAACTGGTCTTGGGCATGAGGAGCAAAAGAGGGTTTTTTGGTTTTGGTTTTTGTTTTGTAATAAAGCAACAGTGGGCCACAGGTGTCCCTGAGAGGGGTCGATGAAGAGACCAGGCTGGAAGAGGTACTGGCTCCTGTGGGACCAGAGGGGAGCTGAGGGACTGGTCTAGTCACATGGGAACTGATTTGCATATCTCACTCCTACCTGGTAGCAGGCAAAGGGGAGTTGTGGGTGGTTAAAAAGGGGGGACATAGGACCCTAGCTGTGGGCAGCAGAGTCTGGGAGACCTGAGTAAGTTGCTAGGGATGGGGTTCTGACATGGAGATACAGGGACTCTAAGAAGATGGTGATGCTAAGGGGCACAAAAGGCCCCAGAGATGCCAGAGGATCAGGGTTCAAACACACCCTACCCGCTCCAACCTATCTTTGGTTCCAGCAGTCCAGTGCCCACACCAGAGAGAAGAAAACCTCGCCAGCTTCCTTCACAGTCAGAACCACTCTTGCCACAGGCATTGGTGGACCCTGCAGTTTCTAGGGGCAAGATGGGCAAGCAGGAAAGAGAAGGTCCAGGGGCTGCCGGCCTGTCAGGAGCAGCTATGGAATCCAGGCCCTTTGCCCAGAAGATGCCAAGCACACCAAGTTGGTCTCTGTGGAGAGGGCAGAGGTGCTTGGAGGACTGGTACCTCATGGTGCCAAAGTATTAGGAGAGGAATGGAGGGTGAAAGCATGGCCCAGGGCCAGTGACCTAATAGCAATGGAGACTGTCCCCACTGCACCCCCTCCCATCCTCACTCCTGAGCTGGGCTCTGAGCTGCGCTGAAGAGAATGAGGCAAGCCAGAGGATGCCTCTACCTTTGGTCCAAGTGTAGGAATCGGGCATTCCCTGGGGGAAAATGTTAGGACAGGTGACCTGGGTTCAGACAGATGACGAAAGGGCCCCTCAAAGGTAATGTTCCTTCAGCCCACACTTAGAGGACACTCAAAGAAGGGCGTGAAGCTCCAGAGGAGACTGAGTCTCAGAGCCAAGCGCTGAGTGAATACAGTGTCTGGCCCCCAGGAGGTCAACCTCAGTGGACTCAGAGTGCCCCTTGGAATTAAACAGCAAGTGTGGATTGGGCATGAATAGGCAAAGCCAGTGTCCAACATTGTCCTGTGCAGAGCTTCAAGGACTTGAGTCCCCTACTGTGGAGCGGTTTGCCTTGGCCTTCCTCACAGCACCTGCCTCCCCCAGAGGCCCTCCGTAGGGGAACCCAGAGATTCTTATAGGAGTAGGTCTTAGGCTGGAGCCCAGCTCTTAGCCTTGGAGAACAGCCCAGAAACAGACCCCGGAGGGCAGGAAGCGTGAACTAGCAGAAGTGGGGGTCGGGGTTTCTACTGGGTCTAGAGTTGTGTCCCAGGTGGGAGCTGGAATTGAGCCTGGACAGGAGCTGAAGGAGACCTGTCTACAGGTGGGCACTGCGTGGGGGAAGGCGTCAGGAGCCAAGGAGGAAATGGCAGAGCAATTTCCAGAGGAAGGAGGAGAGATTCCTGGCTTGGGCTCTAAGGATGCTAAGGCGACAGTAGGCTCGCAGGCCACTCCCTTTCAGTAAGGCAAAGGGGTGCGGCCCCCTTTCCCCCTTCCCTGGTAGGACTGGAGTGAGTTTGGTGTTCTTTGCGTCCCCCTCCCCAAGCTTAGGAGAACATTGCCCGCCACCCCCATTGTCATCCACTGCTGCGCTTTCTCTTCAGGTACCCCTACCTCCCCCTTCACCGCTCCTGCGGTTCCCCACCTCCCAGAAGCCTCTAACCCCCGCCGCTGCACCAGATTCCCACTTGCCCCCTGGAGCCCTCTCAATTCACAGTTGGCACCGCAGATGACACTCCGCTCCTCTGTGCCCACATCTTGGCCCAAAGCTGCCAGGATCTTCCTTGCCCTGAGGTCCCCCAACACTGACATCCCAGGGGCACTGGTGCTGGGGAGCAGGGGGTACCTCTGAGGGCACTGCCCGGCTCCCACGGGGACAGCAGCTCCTCGCTCCGCCACACACGTTGTCCTTGGGCTGCTGGGGGGGTGGGAGGGGGAGGTCTTTGTGGGGACACTGCGAAGTGGGCCCCGGGCATCCAGACTACCAATGTCCCGACTGTGGGGTCTGAATCTGAGTCTCTGCCACTAGAACCCACGCCCCCGGGGCACGGATGACCCTGGTAGAAAGGGGTGCAATTCGTGCGGTTCCAGCCGACAGCAGCCCCAGGCTGGGGCTCCGAGACGGCGCCCAGGCGCTGCAGCCGTCCTACCCGCCGGTGCGGGGCGCCCCAGCCGGTGCGGGGTGCTCCAGCCCTCGCGGGGCCGTGCTTACCTGGGCTGGCCGCCTCCGGGTCCCGGTACATGGTCCTCTTCGTCGCCGGCTCCCTCCGGGCTCCTCAGAGCCTCTGGCGGCCGCGCGCTTCTCTGCCGCCGCTGCAGGGCATGGGGCCGGGCGACCCCCGGGGGCGGGTCCGAGGGCGGGGGCCGCGCGGGCTGCACCGAGCCGCGGAGCCGGGGAGCGGGGGCCGCCCGCCAGCCCTCCGGGCCGCCCGCGGAGCACGCTGCCGCCGCCGCCGAGCCGCGCGGAGCCTCCTCCCTCTGGCCTGCGCGCCGCGTGTGCTCGCCGGAGCGTGTGTGAGTGTACGAGGCGGTGTGTGTGTGTGTATGTGTGTGTATGTATGTGTGTGCGTGCGTGCGTGTGTGAGTATGTGTGTGTGTGTGTGTGCGTGTGTGTGTGAGAGAGAGAGTGTGTGTGCGCGCCCGGGGCACCGCCGGCGCCGCCCGCCCGCCGCGGAGCGCCACGGCCACTGCCACTGCTGCGCCCACTGCCGGCCGCGCGCTGCACTGCAGCCCTGGACTGGCCGCCGCCCGGAGCCGCCCCGAGGGCACGGCCGCCGCCCCGCGCACTCCAGGCAATCACGGGGTCCCGCCTGGAAGGGCGGCGGAGCTCCACGGTTAAGCTCGTCTAGGCTACGGAAGACATGATCCGTTCGGCCCATGCGCCACGGGTGGCAGTGGTCTCGCACGCCACAGAGTCGCCCAGCTGGCCACCTCCTCCGAGGTGCCCTCTGACTCCTCTCCGAAAGTCGTGGATATCCACCCCGGGTTTTCCGCTCGGTGGCCACTCGAGGGCGTTAGCTTTGGACACGGAACAGTGGATGGCCCGGGAAGAAGAGATGGTGGGTATCAAAACCAGGAGTGGAATATATTGCCAGCGCTGGGCTTCGGTCTGACGGGCTTGTCTTTCCCAGAGCAGCTCGCTGCAAGAACGGATAAGACTAGAATCTCCATCTTCCGTGGGGTACTAGGTATCAAGACCCTTCCCACTTATTCCAGCTCCTAGAGAGAAGCAACCATTCAGTCCCTATTCATTCCTTTCCAGACCCCATTCTCCCGGTCCTTTCCCTTGACCCAGTGCACCTCTGATAAGAATGAAAAGCCTCCTTCTCCTGCCAACCTTGAGGTTATCTTGGCGTGCTCTCTGCCCCTGTATCTGTTCAACATTGTCCAAATTGGACGGGCTCTGTTTTTCTCTACAGAATAGAGACTATTTGATTCTGGGGCATGGAGGAGACTTTAAAGGCTCACGACCGAAACATGGGGATAAAGTACCACACCATCTTGCACACATCTACATAGGGACTCACTTCCCTGCCCCCAACACACTCAAGCATGCAAACTTCCTAGCTCATAAAGAGTAAAAGACCTTCCTACGGTGCAGATGTTGCCGTACTCAGCACTGAAAGGGATGGGTAAGACAACACAAATCTTTTTTTTTTTTTTTTTTTTTTTTTGGTTTTTCGAAACAGGGTTTCTCTCCCTGGCTGTCCTGGAACTCAATCTGTAGACCAGGCTGGCCTTGAACTCAGAAATCCGCCTGTCTCTGCCTCCCAAGTGCTGGGATTAAAGGCATGCGCCACCACTGCCCGGCTGACAGCACAAATCTTTGGGTTACAAATGTCAGCATTCCTTCTTCCGTGCAGTTCACAAGTGAACCAGGCTTTCCAACATCGAAGGTTTCTGCTCCCCAAAAGCCACCTATCTAGCTTTATACTGTGTGTATGGCTCCTGCCCCGCCATACCTCCACCTCCCACACAGTACAGACAGACAGAACCCATGGGGACGAAGCTTTGTTCCAAGTGTCCCTCACTGTGCTTGTGCACGCACACATACAACACACACATACACACACACACACACACACACACACACACCATTTCCTGGAACTCACATAGAACACCCCCCCACACACACACACACCATTTCCTGGAACTCATATAGAACACCCCCCCAACACACACACACACATGCATATACTTATTCACTTCCACCCACGGCTTTTCCGGTTGAGAAATAGATAAGGAAATTCCCCCAGCAAACCTTCTCTAAGACTCTTCCGGTGGAGAACTTACTTCCTGGGATTGAATAGTCTAATAAAAACGGAAGTGGGGGAAAGGCACTTGTAAGTTAGGATCTGTATTTTCTCAGTGGCCAGAAATCTCAGCCCTCACTCTGTGGTCAAGGACTGTTCTGTCCCACATTCACCATGTACCCAAGAATTCAGGAGCTAACCACAACCTGCCTAAGGGGGCCCAGCAAATCCTAGGAGTCCAATGGGGCTCTAGGGTCTCCAGTTTTCATTCATCCCACCTTCCAAGTCCAGCTGCCATTCTCAGGGCCCTGCAAAGAGTGCCTCATCCTATACCATCAGTGGGTGTGAAAGGGCTCTGCTTCAGGGATCTTCCTACTCCAGCTCCCTCCCACCCTCCTGAGAGAGAGGACAACAGCATAATCCCTTCCCATTGCAACTTGGCAGGTCTTTTGCTGGGCTCCCAGTTTCTCAGAGCCAATGAAGAAGACATCAAAAAGATGACCCAAGCCACTTCCTCAGGTGACAAGTGGTGAAAATCAAGCCCCTAGAAGAAACCTGGGGAGCCAAATGCAACCCTGGGAGCTGCTTAGAGGATTTCCAGGAGCTGCTTAGAAGACATGGAGAAATCCTTGGTTTAAATTCCAGACTTTTGTCTGCCAGTCTCAGATCCATGGGTAGACCCTTCAGTTTGCTCCCATCCCAGGACTTGCAGTCTCTCCTTTAAAAAAAATAAAATTCAACTCATTCTCTTTCAGCAAGCATGAGATAGCTACTACTTCCAAACATCCAAGATGGACTGTCCCCCAGACATGCTAGATAAAACCTCATGAGATTGCTTTGTGCACGCAAAACAAGGCTCCAGGGCATTGTGGGTTTTGATTTCTTTTTTTTAATTTTTGTTTTTTGAATACTGGGGATTGAGCCCAGGGCCCTGTGCTTGCTAGGGAATTACTCTGTCACTGAGCTAAATCTTCAAACCCCTAAGACTTTGAAAACCTTTTTTTTCCTTAGGCACTTTGTTTAGGGGAAGCAGAGGCATTGGAAAGAGGAAGAAATAAAGATTCGTGTGGCTATGCCATTCACAGCTGTATTTAGCCTGCATAGACACATGTTTTAAGGTCCTGGGTTCTTTGTTCTATATTGAGGATAGCACTTCTTATTTCTTTGATTATTGTAAAATTAAATATGCCGATACCATTAATAATATTTGAAGCATTGGTTTTATTCTTGATATTGATTTCCTATTATTGTTCATCCTTAAGAGAGATATTTCATATTCTCCATTCTCGTGCTTCACTTGTCGAAGAAGTCATTTCAGAACCAAACCATTCGCTACATCTGAGGACTACTCTCTCCTGCTAGAGCATCATGAGAGCCCAGCCACCTGGGAGTTCCTGCCTTCTAAGCACTCCCAAGGACCAGGAAGAGGCCGGAAATGGACCTGTATGAGAGCTCAGGTTTTTGGGCAAAGGACCTGGGAGATTGTGAATTACTCTCCACCTTGCACTCAGACCCTGACTCTTAGAAAGGGTCCTGGGCCTCTGGAGGGGAACCTTCAGGAGAGGCCCTCTTCTTCCATGATGCTGCAGACCCCTGTGTCCTGGGTTCCATGATGTGTCAGGAAGCATTCACAGCACCCGATTCTCCAGGGACTGGCTTGCTGCATGCCTTGGATCCCTTAGGCCTGTTTCCCATCTGGTGCAGTCATTGAAATCAGGTGTCCTGGGTCAGCTGCAGGCTGGGAGTAGAAACAGGGAGGGACATTCTGTCCCTCCGGAGCAGATGCCAGGCTTCTACTCTCCCAAACAGGGCCCCCCGAGGCCACCTGGCTGTGTTGCTAGGCCACGACATGGAGGCAGGGCTCCTGGGTCCACCAGCTTCTTCCCTGGCATGATCTCTATACTGCTGCCTCCCAACAGCTCCTGCCCCCTTACCCCCACCTACCAGGCTACAGGATGAATTATTAATAAAAATGCTGAGGAAGCTGTTTGTGTGTGCATGTGACAGAACAAACACATCTCTCTTTGTCACAATCCATGTGGCCACAGACTCAGACAGAACATTAGCCTGATCCAGGATTGACAGGCGGAAACCAGCTAGCACAGCCACATCAGAGCCTACACAATGTGCTAGGCCAACAGCAAACACTTGTCTCACGACCTTGTCCCCACCGCCCCCTGCCAACACCTTCCTTCTCTGCAGAGGCCCAGGGTCTGAAGTGGATAAAAGCATAGAATTAACATGTCACCCAGGTGTGGTGTTGCCTGTAATCTTAACACTTAGAAGGTTGAGGCAGGAGGATCAGGAGTTCAAGGTTAGCCTGAGCTATAAAAGATCCTGTCTTAAAACAATAATAAACAGATACCATTACCCTGAAGGGGCAGGGCAGCAAGGACCTAGAAGGTGGTAGCAGCTATCACCATGCCTAACTCATCACAGGGAGGTATAATTAGTTACTTTTGGATTTCTTACCCATCCCCAGCCCTCTGGCATTCTTGCTTTGGAAGCCTAGTCCTAAAGAGAGAGTCCATGTTACATTAAGAGCAGAATTCTAGTCCTGTGTTCTGCTCTTGCCTCTGTTTCTCTAGCTGTTGGCCATTGGTCACTTACTCGATATCTCTGGGCCTCAGTTTCCCCACCTGTATAGTAGGGCTAAAATAATACTGCAGAGATGTCAAAATACATTGAAGAGATGGCAAGTGTCTTTCCAGGCTCCCTAGTGGAGACCTCAAAGCATCAAGAACCCTGACCCAGACTGATCTTTTTATAGCTACAGGCCCTCAAGGATTCTCAAGGCTGTTGCAGGTCCAGAAGCATTCTTGTACCTCCTTATCATCTGTCCTCCCTTGTGGTTTTTCCATCTTGATTCCCTCTCTTTTTAAACTTTTGAAAATATTTATTTATTTTCTGTGTGTATGTGTGTGGGCTTGCACATGCCATAGCTTGTGCAAGTCAGTTGTCTCCTTCCACTATCTGAGTTCCCAGGACCAAGCTCAGATCATGGGGTTTGGTGGCCAGTGCCTTTACCTGATAAGCCATCTTATGCCCCTGTCTCTCTTTTCTCCATGGTCCTCCTGATAGCCATCCATGCTTGGCTAAGCTCTTGTAATATCTGTCCCCAAAGCTGAAATCAGGTATCCTTCTAGTTAACCCTTCTAGGAACAGCTACAACCTTAGTTGAAAGCTTGGTCTTGGGCTTCTGTGTTGACTTTTGGACTGCTCTAGACTCCTGAGACTGAGGCCCCTTGGAAACTCCTTAGCTTGCTGATGCCAATTCAAGGATCTGAATTAGGACCCTCAATTTTTCTTAGAATCAGTTTACAATTCTGTGCCATAAGGGTGCTATTTTACCATCTTGATAGTGTCTTTGGTCTTTCTGAAAAAATGCAGGCACAAACAGATACGACATTTTGCTTCTCAGTAAGTGTGTGGTCTGAAGTTTCCAGTAAAAGATCTCTTGTCCTGAAGCTCCGAAAGATGGTTTCCAAAAGTCTCAACCCAGTTCTTTGCACTCCTTGCCTTCCCCATGTTTACTCTGGGTCATGAGAGAGGTGGGCTAGGGGGAAATCTGTTCCGAAAGTGTTTTCCTCCAGCCTTTATGGCTTCTCCCTTCAGCACTGTATGGCTGGAGCCAGCCTGTCTGCAGCTCAGACTGGTGTTTTAATCCTTGGAACCTATTGAACCGGCGTCACCTGCCTTTCAAGGTATTTAAAGGTTCTTTGACCAAATGCTTTTTGATCCTTCATAGATGGGAACCAAGCAGAGGCTCTTTCGCCAGCTCCCCCATTCCCCCTATGTGATTAGTCTCTAAGAGCTCTTTTTGATATTACAGAAACGGTCTGTGGTTTGTTCAAAGCCCTTGCTCTTGCCACTGCCTCCCCCAGAGAACCAAGTTGGTCAGCTCCAGCCTCCAGTGCCCATCCCCAATGATGTCCTAGTTAACAGGGTCCTCCCAATATCAAACTCCCACCTGGACTGTTTTGGAACCTCATCCCCGGTCTAGTTGACAGAATCAAGTCCTTCTCCTTTCAGCAAACTTCCTCATGTCTAGATAGGAATGAGTGAGAGACCATAGGGCCCATGGAGTCTCTGGACCCATTTTCAGGGTCTGGTTAGTGAGATATCTTAGCTTGATGCCAAGAAGAAGGAAACTGAAGCTCCCAGATTCAGGGTTTCATGTGTGAGGAGACAGAAACTAGAACATACTACTCAGTCATGTCCCCCGACCCTTTCAAGACAGCATTTAGCGTATCCCAGGTTGGCCTCCAACAGGCTGTATAGTCAAGGATGAGCACGAACTTCTGATCCTTCTGCCTCTATCATTCCAGGCCTGATGGAACCAGCACTTACAAGCCAGATTATGTAATGCTGGGGATGGAACACAGGGCTTTATATATGTGCTAGGCAAACACTTTAACTGCATACATTCCCAGTTCTGTCCCAAGATCTCCGTGCTCCAGCAGTAGGTAGCTTCCAATCTCCAAAGTCCATCTGAGCTGGGCTCAGATCCAAAATTGGAAGGTCCGGGGTTGAGGAGAGAAACTAGGTTCCTTTGTGGAGCACGTAATAGTGGAGAGCTTGTAATCGTCCAGCTTGGGGTCCTGGACTGCCATCTCTCAACCGGAACCCAAAGAGGAGGAGTCCTTGTCTCCAACTGTGGCAGAGCCCTGGTGAGCTGACAAATATTTTAGACTAGAGAGGACAGGACGCAGGACCACGTCCTTCCTGGAGGAGGAGACCACCCAACCACAGAGCCAGTAAGCTTCACATGCTGCAAAGTGCTCAACCTTGGCCCAAGGCCCACTTCAGCTCTTACTGAAGTTGAAGATCTGCAGTGGGTGTCACTAGGCCCCTCCTTCACTAAGACCTCCAGAGAGGTTGCTGGGCACATTGGCTGTGCCAGACCCAGCGCTAGAACCCAGTCCCGGCAACTGTGATAATCATAATAGCAGCAGCCAGCATTTATTGAGCTCTGAGGACTTGCCTGGCCCGAGTGCCAAATGCATAACACACATTATCCCCTTAATAGTCACAGCAACCAACATAGAAACCATCCCGTGGTTATCCCCTTAGGAAGGTGAGGAGGCTGAGCCTCCGGTCGGTCGTGCTTCCCCCTCCCATGCTGCTCTGCAAGGTCGCAGCCAGAAGAAGGAGATAAGGGAGCCAGTCACCTGAGTGGGCTGTGCTGCCCGTGAAGTTTTGAAATTGGGCAGGTACCAGTGGCAGCCCTTCAGCCACCTGTGGTCCTGCCCGCAGAGATGAGGGAGGAGCAGAGGCTCCCAGCAGGGTGGGAAGAGGGAAAAGAAAGGGTTCTATCCCTTACTTCTTGGTTGCTCTAATTCCTCCCAGGTCCCGGTCTTCCTGCTCCCATCCCCCCAACTGTGGGTGGCCCCCAAGGCTGTCTTCAGCCTTCATCTTCCTTGCTTTTCTACTTGTGATCTCATTCACTCCCACAGCCTCAGTTTCTGCTTCAGCCGTGCTTCCAGCCCTGTCTCTGGAGCCCTGACCTCCCTCCTGAGCCTGGCATCTGCATTCTTAATGAAGCCTCTCCACCCAGGTGGAGTGAACTCATTCCCTTCCCCAGGGAAGCAGCCCCCATTAGATCACAAGGCCGCCCACCCCAGAAGGCCTCATTAGCTCTCCCAAGCCCCAGATCTGTTTCCCAGATGCTTTTGGAACTCTTTCCCTTATCCAGTCAGCCTCTTAGCTCTGCAGTGCTTCTCACATCCTGTCTCTGACTCTGCAGCCACCTCCCCAAGTCACATTCACAGCCTCTCACCCCATACCTCAGCTATGGCTCCTGACCTGTCCCTCCCTCCCAGTTCTTCGGTGTGACTTTCTGACCAAGATCAGACCTCTTATTTCCCATCTCCCGAGGGGTCTTCAATAGCTCCCTACCACCAGTAACATTAGTTATGGGTAGATTTGCCCTAAGTGGCATCTTCTCTGGTATGGTTTCTATATTTTGCCCCCTTGCTGACTTAGTGCCCCATATTTAGCTAAAAATTCTTTCTGAGTTTCCACTAATAAGTTTCCATCCTTTAGGCTGGGCAGTGGTGGTGCATGCCTTTAATCCCAGCACTTGGGAGGCAGAGACAGGTGGATTTCTGAGTTCGAGGCCAGCCTGGTCTACAGAGTAAGTTCCAGGACAGCCAGGGCTATACAGAAAAACCCTGTCTCGAAAAACAAAATAAAACAAAAAAAGCTCCCATCCTTTAAGGCCTATTGGACAATCCATTTCTTATAGGGAGCTGCCCCTGATTGCCTTAGAAGAGCTTCTGAAGCTCAAATGTTCATCCCCTATAGAACCCCCAATAGGATTCAGTAGCATCTTTCTTTTCCTTCCTTCCTTCCTTCCTTCCTTCCTTCCTTCCTTTCTCTCTCTCTCCTCTCTCTCTCTCTCTCTCTCTCTCTCTCTCTCTCTCTCTCTCTCGCTGTTGGTTGGTTGTTTCTTTGAGACAGGGTTTCTCTATGTAGCTCTGACTCTCCTGGAACTGACTCTGTAGACCAGGTTGGAACTCACAGAAAATCCCTGTCTCTACCTCCCAAATGCTGGGATTAAAGGCATGAAGTACCACTGCTTAGCTTATTTAGCATCTCTCTAATCCTGGAGTGCACTGGAGATCCTTCTTCTATTTAATTTCTTATTTTATTTCTTTGAGAAAGGGTCTCATTGTGTAGCTCAGGCTGACCTTGAGTTCTCCCTCTCCCTGTCCTGCCACCCTCCACCTCCACCTCTAAGCACTGGGATTACAGCCAGGCACCACCATTCCTGGCAGTGGCACCACCATGCCTGGCAGTGGGAACACTTTAAACACAAGAATTACTTACTACTGTCCATCTTCATTTTCTTTCCTTCACATTTTTATCGAATCCGTTCAACAAACATTGGTTGAGTAGCTACTTTATGCTAAGCATTGGATACAAAGAAGCCTAACTCTGGGCTACCTCTAGGTGCCAGATATGCAGTGGAATTGGGTCAGTGACAGAGGGATGTTTGAGTACACTCAGTTTGATGTATACCTTTCTATCCACTAGCCACCGGAAATGCCAGACTTTAGGTGATGGTATGCAGCTGACATAAGACCAAGTCTTGCCATCCAGGATGAACAGTGCAGCGTGCACAATTGCAGGTATGAGTCAAGTCTTCTTGGATGAGAGAAAACAATATAATGACCTTAGCCCTGGGGAAATCCAAAAGCTTCAAACATGTTCACAGTGTTGCATCAAACATGAGTCTCATAAATCTTTGCTGAATTATGTGGATTTGAAGATGGAAGAAAACATAAATGAGACTAGAGAGAAGGCTATGGGGGGCAGGGCATTTTTAAAACATCTGCATAAAATAGCCCTGCCGTTTGCTGCAGAGGGATAGGTGAGCTTATGGACATATACTACTCTGAACTCTCAAGAAGAAGAGAGCTAAATACATGTACTGATAATGTCCCCTTCAGACCAGATAAGTCCTTCTGTCTATGAAACTTCAGTTTCCCCTAACCCTGAAAAAATCAGCCAGGTCCTGTGGCAGCTCACTTCTCTCACTGGGCTTCAATTTTTCTCTCTGTCTGCAGTGTAAAGACATGAGATGGTGTGGGCCTGAGGATATCTGGTCTTGCTGGTGACATAGTCCCAGGGACCTCTCTGTTCTGTCCTCCTTGCCACACCCTGGGCTGAGCTGAGCTGAGCTGAGCTGTCCACACAGTGTCACCAAGGCCACTCCTTGACATATTTGTCTTTTCTGGTCAAATAAGGCCATGGGTTTTGTTTTGTTTTGTTTTGTTTTAAACTGTGAGCAACCTAGTAAATCTTGAAGAATGGGCTTAGAGGTTTTTCTTTCTTTTTTGTGTGTGTGTCACTATTCACGTATGTGTGTGTGTGTGTGTGTGTGTGTGTGGTCAGATATGTGTACACATGTGTGCATACATGTGGAGGCCAGAAGCCAATGTTTTCTTGAATTGTTCTCCACCTTATTTTGTGAGATAGGGTCTCTCACTAAACCCAGAGCTTGCCCATTGGATTAGACTGTCTAGCCAGCAAATCTTAGAGATCACTTTCTCTTTACCTTCTCAGACCTGAGATTACAAGTATGCACTTCTATGCTGAGCTATTTACTTAGATGCTGGGATCTACACAGGTCTTCACGCTTACACAGTGATAGTAAGTTACTTTACCAACTGAACCATCTCCTTAAGTCCTTTGAGCCTATTTTCTAGAAAAGCCCTTTTCATAGACACATCTCTTCCATTCCTAGCCCATGGTCTGGTTCCCCTGGGGCCTTCCTACCGCATTCCACACAGTCTCTGAGTAACCAAATCCCCTGGTGAAAGGGCTGGGACCACAGCAGGAGAAAAACCCCTTTAGAGAACCACCGTGTCCCCTCTAAGATGCGCCCCTTCCCTTGGTCATTGCATTGTCACCTCCTGACCCTGTAAAGATGACATTGACCATGTCCCTTCCTGACCTCCTTTTCTGGTGCTGTATTTTTTACTTTTGTATCAGTATGACTAGATACTGAGCAGAATCAACTGTGAGAAGGAAGATTTATTTTGGCTCATGGTTTTAGGGGCTTGCAGTCCATCAGAGCCCGGAAGTCTCAGTGGAGCAGCCCTGTCTGAACAGTGGGAATGTGAGAAACTGTTCACATGGCCTTGGGTAGAGCAGAAAGCAGCTGGAACTAGGACCCAGGCTCAGTGACCTACTTCTTCCAGCTAGGTCTCACAATCTAAAGACTTTACAGTCCTCAAAATTAAACCATCGGCTGGGGAGCAAACATGAGCCTGTGGAGGGCTGCTCAGATCCAAATTTTAGAAGAGATAAGTTCCTCCCACACAGTTTCCCTCAGTTCACAACCTCCCACTGCCATTGTGCTCAGTCCTCCTCCCCGACCTCATGTCCTCCCCACTGCCCTGATCTCCTTCCCTTATCCACTCCCCTTCTTTCTACCCCCACCTCTTGCTATCCTCCCCTGCCCTCCTCCTCTGCCCTCCTCCCCTGCCCTCCTCCTCTGCCCTCCTCCCCTGTCCTCCTCCTCTGCCCTCCTCCCCTGCCCTCATCCTCTGCCCTCCTCCCCTGCCCTCATCCCCTGCCCTCTTCCCCTGCCCTCCTCCCCTGCCCTCATCCTCTGCCCTTTTCCCCTGCCATCATCCCTGTCCTCACCCCCTTCCCTCCTCCCCTGCCCTCCCCCCTTCCCTCCTCCTCTGCCCTCATCCCCTGCCTTCCTCTCCTTCCCTCCTCCCCTGTCCTCACTCCCTGCCCTCCTCCCCTGCCCTCCTCCTCTGTCATCATCCCCTTCCCTCCTCCCCTGCCCTCCTCCTCTGCCCTCCTCTCCTGCCCTCCTCCCCTCCCCTCCTCCCCTCCCCTCCTCCCCTGCCCTCCTCTCCTGTCCTTCCAAGAGGCTTCTTGCTCTATATTCCCTACTCAGCCTTCAACCTAGTCTCCCTTTCTTTGTGGTCACCTACAGCATCAAAACATTGGATCAGAGCCCTTCCATGGATGTCCTTCGTTTTTTGAACAAAATCTCAGATTCTCTTTTCTACCTAATCTTTGCAGGATTGCCAAAGAGGGCTGAGGATATAACTTAACTGGTTGAGTGCTTGCTTAGCATATAAGATGCTCTGAGTTTAATTCCCAGGACCACATAAACCAGATATAGTAGTGTCACACCTTTACAGGTAATCCTAGCACTCAGGAGGTGAAGGCAGGAGGATCGGGTGTTCAAAGTCATCCCCAGCTACAAAAAAAAGCTCAAGGTTACCCTGTTCTACACAAGAGACTGGAAAGAGAGAGAGACCTGCCAAAGGGTGATGGTGAGCACACTTCAGACAGTGGATGCAAAGGTGGAAACATGTGATAGCGCCTGGGTGGAAGAGTCAGAAACCTGATAGGACAGGAACCTGGGGTGGGCATCAGAGCACCTCAGGCACACCTGCTGTGTTCTGATTTCTCCTACTGAGGATGCAGCAGGGTCTGAAATAAAGATATCTGCCCTTGGAAAGCTGATACCCTAGCCCAGCAGGGGAGACAGCAAGCAGCACTAAGCATCAGAATACAGAGTAAGTTAGAAGACTTGAGCACTGTGGGACTAAGAGATGGCCATGGCAATATTCACCAGGTGGATGTGCATGTCACCTTGGAAAAGGGTCATGGGAACAGGCTTGAGGGAAGGGAGTGTCAGCAGGGATACCAGTGGGCCAGAGAGGGAGAGGACAGGAGTTGAGGTGAGAAGGATTTGTCACAGCAAAGACTCTGGAGGCAGAAGACCACTGAGTGCTCTGTGAAGGGCAAGGACAAATGGAAGATGGCTTCCATGGTGGGAGAGCCTCTGTGGCTGTGGGGAGGAGTTGGGCAAGCAGAGGGTGTCGAGGTGAATGCTGTTGGGATAATCCAGGCGAGAACCGATGGTGGTTGGATGCCACGGGGGAGGTGGATCTATTTTGAAGGCAGAACCAAAAGGATTTCCTGATGGATTGGATCTGAGTTGTGACAAAAAAGGAGGAAGTGAGGCAGCCAGGAGGGTTGGCCTGAGTGATGGCAGGGTAGGATTGCCAGGGGACGACTTGGGAGGTTGTCATTCCAGCTGCCCTCCTTCCCAATCCTTTCTCATATCGCCCACCGCCAAGGAAGCTTTTTAGACTTTTCCCCCAGTTGTTCCTCCCTATGGAATTTTAATTCCAAAGTTACCATAAGTTAATATATTTTGAGAAATCACAAACCATTGCACTATGTAAGATGAGTTTTGTTCTCCAAGAATCAACTTTTGCATCTCTGTCTCTGTCTCTCTGTCTCTGATCTCTCTCTCTCTCTCTCTCTCTCTCTCTCTCTCTCTCTCTCTCTCTGTGTGTGTGTGTGTGTGTGTGTTCCTTGGAGGATGTATATATAATGGATCAAGTAGAAGAAGGGAGAACCAAGATCACCTTTGCTTTGCCTGTGTTGGGTCAGAGTTATCCAGCACAGAGAGAGGTCACAAATAGATGGGTGGATACTTGAGGACCAAGGCTGGAAATGAGGATTTAGAGTCATCAGTATATAGCTAGTGTTTATTAAAGCCAGGAGAGCTTGTCAGGGGAGTAAATGAAGAGAGACCAAGATCAAAGGCTGAGCTTGGAGTGTCCAGTGAGGGAAGGAGTAAAGCTGAGTAGAAGTTGAAAGGAGCAACCAGGGATGTAGAGAAAAAAAGGAGGGGAGGGAAGGAGGAAAGGGGAGGGGAGGGAAAGGAGGGGAGGGAGAGGGAAGAGGAAAGGGGAGGGGAGGGAAAGGAGGGGAGGGAGAGGGAGGAGGGAAGGG
>JADRCH010000311.1:252161-452126 GCA_019843965.1 Rhynchomys soricoides | reverse complement strand
GGAGGGGAGGGAAAGGAGGGGAGGGAGAGGGAGGAGGGAAGGGGAGGAGGGAAGGGAAAGAGGGGAGAGGAAGGGAGGGGAGGGGAGGAGAGAAGGGAAGGGACACTGATGACTCCTGGGTGCATAGTGGACATCGTGTTCCTAAGAGCAGGAAGAGTTACAGCCTTCCGGAAAGCCAGTTGTAGGAAGCTTGCAAACCCTTTGGACAACTTCATGACACGATCTTTGGTAGAGGAAACTAGCAGGAGGTTTTGTGGAGAGAAGACAATGCGCATAGCTGGGAGAGGATAAGCCAGGGTAAGGGGGTTGGGTGAGATGGGAGGAAAAGTATCAGGTTCCTTTGTGGAGAGAAGATCGGTGCAGAGGGAGGGGCTGGGAGTGCAGTGACATGGGCAGGATGTTCCGGAACAGAGCAAAAGGTGTGGGTTCAGAGTCTCAATGGCTGGGAGTGTAGGTGGTCATAGGCAGGGGGTGGGGGTGGGGGGTGTTTTATCCTGGAGGGTGCAGATACTGGTGTGTGTGGGGGGGTGCATCCATGCAAACCTGGAGGTGATTCTGATCAGATTGCCTTCAGGGACTGGGAAACAAGGTCAACCTCTATGAATGAGGTCTAGAAGGGCAGGGGAGGCCAAGCATGATGAGGGCATGGATGATGGGAGCAGGGATCAAAGCCCTGAGTCTTCCAGGCTTCTCATCACAAGGCCAGACTGCTCATCTCCAGGTCTCGAGCTCCCTGACCCTGCTGAACTAACCGTGTTGGGCAGCAGGGAACCTGGTGGGTTGAGGTTAAATCAGGTGCCATTCTTCAGGTGCTGTGCGCCTTGTTTGTTGAGAGCCTGGCGCTTGCTGATGAGGCTAAACTGTTACCTATGGAGAGGGTAAAGAATGAAGAAAGAGCACGGGGTGGGTTTGTTTTTTGCCCCTACATGCCAAGAAGAAAGAAGAAGGTCATGTCACATCTGTATACCCATTGAGGGAGGGCTTTGATTCCCTAGGCCCCAGTATTTAACTTCACTTCAAGAGTTGAAAAGCACTCAGTTAAGTGTGGATCCTGGGGATAGCTCAGAATAGCCAAAGACCAGGGTCACACTGGTCACTTCCAAAAGAGCTCCTAGGATCAGGCAAATGAAGCCTTTTCCCTAGGTCCCACCCTTCGACTTCCTCCCCAGCCTGGCCCTTCCTGTTTGCCGCCCTGCCCTTCACCTCCCCACCCCTGGACATTTCCTCCATGGGTTCAGAATAGGTATGGCTTTCTCTCTGATGACTCTGATGGGTGTGTGCCCAGTGTGCACGCATATGTATATATGTGTGTGCATGTGCTTATATGTGTATATGCGTGTGTTTATGAATATATGTGTGTCTATGTGTACATCTGTGTATATGTGTGTGAGCATGTGATTTATGTATATATGTGTATGCATGAGTGTGCATAAGAAGACTGAAGGAAACTGTGTGGTCTAGCTCCCTGACCATAAAAAGACTTCAGAAAAACAGCCCTGGGAGGGGCCTCAGGATCCTGCCTAGATACCTGCTGAGCACACTTACAGAGCAGGGCCATTTGCTCTCAGCAGTTCATTCTCCACCTCTGGCAACCTAAAAGTAGCAATAAAACCTCTTCACAGGAGCCTTCGGGGAGCAAGTACTAATGGGCCAGAATAGGCTCCATGGCCTGGGAGAACAGCCACAATGTTCCCTCCGCATCCAAAGGCCTAGTGGGGGGCTGGGGTAGGAGCTGCTAAGTGCCAGGTGGTGGTAAAGCTTGAGTGAGATGTGTACAGACCGAGTGCTCAGCAAAGCCCTAGTCCTGCTCCTCACCTCTTAATGAACAGAGAACCACAAGAAGCTTTGACCTCAGGTCTCAGCAGAGAGTGGCTCCTGCACTAATGCCTGGCTGCCTAGGTCACTTCATGTTCTGCAAGCAGGCAGCCTAATGGAGAGCTGATTCACAGCCGCCCCCCCCCCCACCAGCCCCTCTCTCTGCCCTCCTCTCTAAGAAAGCTGTAAGCAGTGGGTCTAGGAGCAATCCATAAGCTGGGGTCTTTGGGCATCACCCAGTCATGCCCACTCGGCTTGCAGCAAGAGGCAAATCAAACAGAAAGTCATGGGGCCAGCCTACAGATGTGTAGCCATCACTCCAAGGAAGCCTGCTGATGCTTCATCCTCCTTCTCTCAGATGACTGAGACAAAAGAAGTCACTTAAGGACCCTCACTCACAGTGTCCAGCCAGAAGCAGAGTAGGATAGAGTGACAATATCTACATTTTTTTTTTTTTACTGAGGACCTACTGTGTGCCAGGTGATGTTCTAAATGTCAGGAAGAGCGCTGAATGAAAAGCTCCCCTTAGAAACCATACTGCTGAATTGGGTCCCTGTCACTGCCATTCCCGGGTTACAGATGGGGAAACCAAGGCTCAGGGGACAAAAATGCTTAGAGAGCAATTCAGGTTCTTTAACCACTGGGTGGTAGAGTAGGGATTCAAAGCCTGGCATGTCAGATTCTGCCCTCAGCCTTGCCTCTTAACCCCTCGGGATCAAAAGGCAGACACTGGTCACTCAGTAAGTAGTCTTTGGTCAGTTTCCCTCATGTGTAGGGTCCGGGAGTTTTTTCTAACACTGCAATTCTGGGCTGTTGACAGACCTAGAAATCTGGCTCTCTGAAACACATGGCCAAAAATTAACTTTTTCTTGCCACTGAAAACAGGCAGGTGGCCCAGGAGTCCAGCCTTGCAGAGAAATAGAAATTTGGTCCCCGACCTTTGTAGAGCAGCCTGGTCTAGCTTTGCCACCACCCTTCAGGCCTCTTCACAGGGGTCGTCTAAGACCACTGGAAAACACAAATACTTTCATTGTGATTCATAACAGTGGCGAAATTACAGTTCTGAAGTTATGGTTGAGGGATCACCACAGCAGGGGAACTGTATTAAAGGGTGTCAGCATTAGGAAGGCTGAGAAACCACTGCTCTAGGGGCACTGAGTTCTATTTCCAACACCAGTCTCAGACCCAGATTGAATTTGAAGGCTCAAGTTCTAATCTGCACTCCACCTTTGCTACCTTGCTATGATTGAGGAGGCTCCAGCCCCTCATTTGGGTCACTATTTTTACAATTATGGGGTTCATTTACTCCTGAGTTCCCTCAGCCCTGTTGACTAATTGTAAAAACGTGTTGAGCCCTACATAGGAACACACTCAAGCTGAGTGTCTGCTGTCACAAATTCTACTCCATCCTGTGCTATCTCCTTACAAAAGATCAAGCACGGTGATTTGAATAAGTATGGCCCCCATAGGCTCATATTTGTGAATGTTTAGTCACCAGGGAGTGGCACTATTAGAAAGGATGAAAGATTAGAAGGTGTGCCCTTGTAGGAACTGTGTCACTGGGAGTGAGCTTTGTGGTTGTTTCAAAGCTCACCAGGCCCAGGATCTCTCTGCCTAAGGATCAGTATGTAGAGCTCTCAGCTACTGCTCCAGCCTGCAGGCCACCCTGCTCCCCACCATGATGATAGTGGACTAAACCTCTGAAACTGTAAGCCAGCCTCCAGTTAAATGCTTTCTTTCATAGAGTTACCTTGGTCACTGTGTTTTTTTTCTCAGCAATAAAACAGTGAGTAAGACAGGAAGGGGGGAAGAATGACATTGCTCACCCAGTCCCGGTGTCTCCTTTACCCATCTGTTCTCTCATGGCTTTGCATCCTTAGTCCTTTCCCATTTTGCAGGGGGAGACCAGAGGTGTGGAAAAGATGGACTGAACCACACAGATCATGGCCGGTTGGGCTGGGTAGTGGCAAGGACTCTTGGAAGAACATGCTTGGCTGGAAAGACATTTCTCATCCAAAGCATGCCTGCTGGATAATGAGAAGACCATTTCTTTGTTTAAAAAAAAAAAAAAAATCAATCCCCGTCTAACATGGCTGAGAGAAAAGCTTCCCCGAAGGAAGATGAGACAGGGGTCTGCAGCTTGGCCTCCCCTTGACCTCCCCTGCACCACCCAGCTGCAGACCAGGCCCTACCCAGGTTGCAACTCCAGGCGGGAGAGAAATGAATGCTAGCTGGATTTCCTCTATTCCAGGTCAATTACAATATTAAGATGTGTGTGCTTGTGTGTGTTCACATGCACGTGTGTGTCCCCCATGTCCTGCCCTACACAACAGAGTAAGCAAACCAAAACTCAGAATAGAGAAGTAGTTGGCTGAACCTTGAGGTATGTGCCAAGTCACAAGCCTCCTGGGAGTTCCCTGAACTCCTCAAGTTTGGGATATTCACTCAATGATAGTATATCGACTCTTTATTCACAGACAGAAGTGTCAGAGAGGGGCAAAGCGGGGTTGGAGAGATGGTTCATGGTAAATAGCAGAGGACCCAAGCTTGGTTCCCAGCACCCCCATCCAACAGCTCACAACTGCTTAGAACTCAAGCTCCAGGGGAATCCAACATCCTATATTGGACTCTGCAGACATCTACATACACACATGTGTAGACACACATACAATTAAAAATAAAATAAATCCTTTGAGAGACACACAGAGAGAGACGGAGGGGGCTTTACAAAGTACAGTGAGTCCCTAGAAACCACTGTGCCCACACTCCGTCACATATCCACCCCTTCCTTCTCGACCTTTACTTCAAGTAGCCCCCCCCCTTATCTGGCTAACTTTCATCTGTCCTCCATGTCAGCAGAGATACTGTCTCCTGCATGATGCCTCCCCTGGTTTCTCTGATAGTCCTGCTACAGTTCCCTGCTAGGTTACTAATCATCTGCTACTTCATTTGAAAAATTTTTTTGATTATTTATGCTAATTAATTTTTGTAGTACTGGGGTATGGGGGATAATTCCAGGGCTTCATAAATGCTAGACAAGCCAATGATCACTGAGCTATAACTTTAGACTCTTGTTTGTTCATTTATTTTAAGAGTTTATTCGTTTTTATTTTATGAATGTTTTCCTTGCACTCACGTGTGTGTGTGTGTGTGTGTGTGTGTGTGTGTGTGTGTGTACTACAGGCCAGAAGAAGGCGGATCCTTGGAATTGGAGCTACAGATCATTGTGTGCCATAGTTAGTGGTGAAAACTAGACCCACGTCCTCTGTAAGATCATCAAGTACATTTAAACACTGAGCCATCTCTCCAACATCCCCAGACCTGTTTAAAATTTTTTACTGGGAGAAGGGGTCTTGCTAGATTTTCCAGGCTTTTCTTGAAGTAATTTTTCCTTCCTTCCTTCCTTCCTTCCCTTCCATCGTTCTTACCCCTTCCGATTTCCTTCTTCCTTTCTCTTCCTTTTCCTTTCTTCCTTCTTCTCTCCTCCTTCCCTCTCTGCCACCCTCCCTCCCTTCCTTCTCTCTTTGAGACAGGGTTTCATGTGTTCTAGTCTGGCTTTGAACTGGCTATGTAGTAAAGTATAAGCACTAACTTCTTGGGATGTCAGGTTTGAGCCGCACTCATTTTTTGAGCTGCTGAGGACTGAGCTGCTTGGTGTATATTAAACAAACATTTTACCAACTGAACGATTATCTCATTCTTAGCCTCGGACTGTCCATTCTAAATTCTAGGGCTACGGATGTGCAATATCACACCCCGAAACATCTATCGAAATCATCTGTATGCTGTTCCCAGACCCAGCTCAGCATTGACACACACAGTGGCACAGGATGTGTGTAGCTTGAGTCTAGACAGATGCAGTGGGGGTTCAGAGAAGAAGGAGCAGCATCTCCCAGGGAGGGAGGCCAGGGGCCTTGAATGGCAAACCACTGGGGGCAAGGATAGGGCTAGAGGACTGGCTTAGTGATCTGAGAGTATGCTGCTTTGCTTTAGGCCCAAGTCTGTACCCATGAGTGGTCCACAGATTCAGGAAACTAAGACATGCCATGGAGAGCCATTTCCAGAAGAGTCCAGAGAGATTGTGTTTGGGCTGTTGCTCTGGACCAGGACTGTGTGCCATCCTTGCCCTGCTCTCCCTATCTAGCAGCCTTCAGTCTCTGAGTAAATAAGCTGCCATGGGCTCCAGGGATACAGCATCAGGGGGAGGTGACAATAAAAGCTTATCCAACCACTGAGTAGGAGGCAGCCACAAATTCAGCGACTAAGTTATCTGTGTCTACTGTTGACACAGCAAGAGCTCAGGCCTCTGAAATGTCAGTGCTATCATCTGCCCTTGCAGCTGTCAAAGCTGTTGAGGCTGGGGAAACTGAGTCACTAGAGGAGCATGAAGCACTGAGTGGCACAAGGTTGCAGGGGTAGGGGGGGTAGGGGTTCGAGGCTGGGAGATGCTGGAATGTCCAGACCAGGCCAGCAGGCCCCAGCTGCCCATGTCCAGAGAGACAAAAAGTTTCAACATGGACAGTTTGCCGCATGGACAGGAGTGAAGAATTACAGCTGCAATTTGGTCACTGGTGGCAAATACCTTTAATCCCAGCACTTGGGAGGCAGGGGCAAGTAGATCTCTTAGTTCAGGACCAACCTGGTCTACAGAGAAAGTTCTAGGACAGCCAGGGCTACACAGAGAAAAATAAAATTGCAGCTGCTCCAGTGCAGACAGGAATTGTGGCTAGTTTTATGTCAACTTGACACAAGCTAAAGTCCTCTGAGAGGAAGGAATCTCAATTGAGAAAATGCCTCAATAAGACTGCAGGCAAACCTGTAGGGCATTTTCTTTCTTTGTTTCTTCCTTTCTTCCTTTCTCTTCCTATTTATTTATTTATTTATTTATCCATTTTCAACACAATATCAGCCCCACTCTCAGTCTCTCCCTCACACAGAGCCTCCCCTCCTCTTCTCCTCTGAGAAGAGGGAGAGCCCTGGGTATCACTTAGTGATTGATGGGGAAGGGCCCAGCTCATTGTGGGTGGGGCCATCCCTGGGCTGGTAGTCCTGAGTTCTGTAAGAAAGCTTCTGAGCAACAGTAAGCAGCATCCCTCCGTGGCCCCTGTATGAGCTCCAGCTTTCAGGTTCCTGCCCTGTTTGAGTCCCTGACCTGACTTCCTTCAGTGATGGACTACAACGTGGAAGTGTGAGCCAAAAGTCATGGTGTTTCATCATAGCAATAGTAATTCTCACTAGGACAGGGATGTATGGCACTCAGATGACTGCAGGGCCCTGCTCTACCAGTGACCCCTGTCACTCCTCTAAGTACCTTAGAACCTGTCTCATATGCGGTATAGGGTGGAAGCCTGCCTTTGTTCAGTGCCTCCCACCCAGGAAGTGAAGCCAGTGAAGCTGCCCATGGACAATCTTGTAGAGGGCAAGACTCAGGATCTTTCTGAACTCCATAGAGGTCACCCTTACGTTTAGCCCACACGGGTGGCTTTGGGACCTTCCTCCATGCCTGCTCTTTGGGAGACATCAAACAAAATTTCAGTCTGCTCTGTGCCATAGCTTCTTCCACCTGTCAAATGACTGGGAAGGTCTCCAAGGCCCTGTTCTTCTGTGGTGAAGGAGTCATCTTCCCTGCACTGCCCCACCATCTGCTTTTCTGCTCTTCATGGCATAGTTTCTTGTTTTTTTTTTTTTTAATTTTAAATTATTTACCATCATCATCATTTTTGTTTTTTGAGACAGTTTCTCTGGGTAGCCTTGGCTGTCCTGGATTCACTCCTAAAGACCAGGCTGGCTACAAGCTTACAAAAATCTCCCTGATTCTTCCTCTCGATTGCTAGATTAAAAGTATACACCACCATCACCTGGCTGCTATTTTTGTTTGTTTGTTTTTACATCTGTGATTGTGTGCACCCCAACCATTCACAAAAGCACAAGCATTTGCCACAACACACATATGCAGGTCAGAGGACAACTCAGCAGGTGTCAGTCTCTACTATATGGATTCTGTGGCTCAAACTCAGATCATCAGGCTTGGAGGTAAGCACCCTTACCCACTAAGCCATCTCTGTGACCCCTAGGGTCTTCTCATTACAGTCTCCCCAGGTGCCTGTTGCATAGTAGGAGCTCAGATATGCTACTGGCTTTGCAACTCCCAATAACTATTCGACCTCCCCCTTCCAGGTCCCTTCTCCTAGGAAGCCTGGCTGGTACACCCCCAAGCCCCACCCTCAGGTACAGCTGGGCCCTGCAAAACCAGGCTGTATCATGGGCTTCTGTGCACGTGTTGGGACAGATCTGGAGCCTCCCCCTGCTTCTCTTCCACCTTCTCTTTTTCAACGGGGGTGCGTGGGCACAGTGTCTTCTTTTAGATTCCCCTCGGCACGGCTAGGATGAGTGCCAAGGCCTTGGTGGTACAGCCGGTGCTCAGGGGGTTGTTTACAGCCTGCAGTGAATCACCCACAACAGCCCGGAGAAGGCTGGGCAGGCCTGGGCTCAGGAATGGAAACAAGGAGACCATGCCATTTTTATTTTTTAGACAGAGTCTCACGTAGCTTAGGCTGGCATCCAATTCTCTGTGTAGCTGAGGATGACCTTGAACTCTGGATCCTCCTAGTGATTCAGGCCACAAGAGTGCTGGCATTTTAGGTATATACTACCAAACCCAGTTTATGTGTTACTGGGGATTGAACCCAGGGCTCTGTGCATGCTAAGAAAGTACTCTAATAATTAAACTACATTTCCAGTTTGAGCCCATGTCTTGGAAGCCTCCTTAGGACTACGGATAAAGCTCGGTTTGTAGAATGCTTGCTTAGTGTGCATGAAGCCCTGGGTTCTAGCCTCAGTCCTCCATAACCAGTTGTAAAACCTGCACTCTGGAGGTAGAAGCAGAAGGATCAGAAGTTTAAGGTCATCCTTGGCTAAATAGTGAGTTTAAGGCCAACTTGGGCTACAGGACACCCTGTCTAAAATGGGGAGGGATGGAGAGATTGCTTAGTGGTTAAAATACTTGTCATACATGCATGCAGACACAAGTTTGGATTTCCAGAACCCACATAAATATTAGATGGGCATGGTGGCCTGACTTCGATACCTGTGCTCAGGAGGTAAAGACTGGGGCTCCCTGGAGCAAGTTGGCCAAGCAGACTAGCCATATCAACAAGTTCTGGGATCAATTGAGAGCCCTGAACCAGAGAAAGGTGGCAATTGAGGAAGACTCCTGACATCAACCTTGGACTGCACGAACCCTCCCCCTCCCCCCTCCCCCCCCCCATTCCCCACACACACCTATTTCCACATATGTCTACAAAAGGCTTTTGAGATGCTGGAACAGGGTCCCAAGGGTTTCTCAGCTTTCCTCAGTCCTAGAGGAGCAGGGATAGGGATTTGAGAAGCCAAGCTGGGCCAGGATAGAGAGGACCTATTCTGTGTAAGTCCACTGGTTCATCCATCTCCCATTCCTAGCCAGACCTTGGCCGCCAGGAGCTTATAAGGGGTGTTGTGAGCTATTGGAGGCAGTCAACAGGGTGATTTGTGGGTACCATTTATTTGGTGACTCAGGTTTCACTGAAGTAAACGCAACAGCATATGTCCCTTTGCAGAGGTTGTCTATCACAGTGATTAGCTGGCTGCTGACCTGCCCATCTGTGTGTACCTTTGTCCCCTCTCCATTTGGATCTCTGTTTCCTTATTTGTAACATTGACATGGTACTTTAGTGGGGGAGGGTATGTTTGAAGCTGGTCTCAAACTTTTCATGGGCTTTTCCAATAATGAAAGGGGATCTCACTGGAACAAGAGATGTGAATTATCCACAGGGCATGGATCTGGGTGTTAGTGAGGCCTTGGGGACTGGGCAGGCAGGATAAACAGGGCTGTCTGTTTAAGCAAGGAGGGAGGCTGGACTAGGACACTGGCAGCCAATGAGACCATCTCTCCAGGCCCAGTGTTTGCTGTTGGAACAAGAGCCTGGTGTGTCAACAGTGGGGGATGAGATGGCCCTTTACTGTACATACAGCCTGTCCCTGGAGCCAGCTGACAGAGACTTCTGGAGCCCAATGTTCCCATAAAGTGGGGACCCATCTGAGCTGTATCCAGTTCTCTTCCCAAGCATCAGCCTGTGGCAAGAAGCAGGGGTGGTATGCCCCTCAAGAAGAGGCAGGGTCCCCAGGGCCTGCAATGAAGGCCTCCAGCTGTGCTCCTGGTATGCCCCTCAAGAAGAGGCAGGGTCCCCAGGGCCTGCAATGAAGGCCTCCAGCTGTGCTCCTGGTTGTCTTTTTTATTATTTTAATCACATCTTATTTATTTACCCGCTGAGTGGAGGGGCACGCACCATGATGTGCATGTGGAGGTCAGAGGGCAGCTTGCAGAGGCTGGCTTTTTACCTTCTACCCTCTGGGCCCTGAAGATGGAACTTGGATCATCTAGTTTGGCATCAAATGCATCACCTGATAGGTCATCTTGACAGCCCATAAGCACAGTCTTGACTCTGATATCAATTTGATGGATGGCCCCGAGCCAGTCCCTTCCCTCTCTCATGTGAAGTCTCTATGACATTTTCATTTCCTGGAATGAGAGTAGAAGAGGTACTATATTAACCATTTGCTATGGGACCCTGCCTCTTCTACTTGATGCAACTTGTGAGCTGACTCCTCTGTGTACTAGTTGATGGTCAGTGCCTAGTAGGTGCCAGATGGTGGGGACATGTCGGTACAGCCTGGTCTCCAGCTTTGGCGAGCTTCCTTTAGAAGGGAGCTTTAGAAGAGAAGTGATTTGTGACTCCAGATTGTGCAAAGAAGTCACCTGTGACTACATGGCTCTGCAAAGGGTCTGGAATCACACAAAGCTTAGGTCACATCCTGATGCTACCATTGGCTAGCCATGTGATCTTATACATTGTTCGTCATCTCTGAGCTGGGGATGATGATGCCAACCTATTGGATTGTGGTGGCAACATTTAGCCCTAGCATTGTGCCTTCTCAGGATGCTGGAAAGGTCGTCAGAAAGCCTCAGTTGTTGTACTAGCCAAGGATCCTGACAACTCCCCTCAGCCATACAAGGGAAATCTCTGATCCCAGCAGAGGTAAAAGAAAGTGAATCAAGTGCTCCCAAACTGATGGGCAGCCCGGGGCTGTGTGGGACAGAAGGCTCTGTCTGAGAAGCAATGATTACGCCCCTCCTCCTTCCATCCATACCCCATTAAGCTTGCAGTTCAGATGTCCTTAGAAGAGCCCCCTCAGGCTGGAGAGATGGCTTGGCTGGTAAAGTGCTTGTTTTGAAAGTGTGGGAACTAGAGTCCATTCTCAGATCCCACATAAACAGCCAGTCCAGTGGTCTGAGATTGTAATCATAGTAATGGCAAGATGGGAGGAGGAGACAGGTAGATCTCTGGAGCTCCCTGGGCAGCTAGCCTGGCCTACATGGTGCAGTTCCAGGCCAATGGGCAACCCTGTCTCAAACAAAAAAATAGAAGGTACCTACGAATCTGATCTACACATGAATGTGCTTACATGCATTTGCACAAACATGGCACCTTCCCACATCACGTAAGCCTGTATGTCAGATCCTGGATAGCTGTGGTTGGTCAAAGAAGCATGAGGGTGCTGGTTGGGCAGGCTTCCCAGCATGCTTATGGAGAAACAAACTCGGGTATTAAGAAGACTTTTTTAAACATCTATTAGGACCTACCAGGAGCCCCCAGCCTGGCTCCTCACCTCTTTGTAGACAGCTGGGTGAGGATGGAAGCTCCTAACTCTCGACCAGACCAGGTGAGCATGAACTCTGCTTTGCTCTTTCAAGTCCCCAGCCACTCCAGCACCCCCTCTGAGGAGCCTGACTCTGGGGAAACAGATGGTGACAGAGCCTGCCAGGTACTGGCTGTCTTAGAGCCCAGCTGTGGCACAGATGTGGGGCAGGGGAGGGTGTGTGAAACCAGGTTCAGAAGGCAGGGGCCCTTGGCAGCTCTCGTCTGAGTCACGCATCAGCTCTGGGAGTGGTAATGAGGGTATTAGGGCATTACTGCCAAGTGACTGGGAGTGTGCTCGCTCACCCGAGCAACCGCCAGCGGCAGCTTGATTGTCAGGCTGCCTCCCTCACCCCTGCCCTCCTGTCCACCCTCAGTCTCTGGCCTCCACATGCCTCATTAGAGCTGCCTGGGCGTGCCTCTCCCAGACACATCATTTCTCTCACTGTTCTTCCTGGGTCCCTGCTAGAGACACAGAGCCTAGCCTTGGGGGGCTGGTGGGTACAGTGATCCTTGAAGCTGATGCACAGATAGGGTGTGGCAGGGACACCATCACCAAGGCCAGACTTTGGTCCCTTAGCAAGGCTCTGAAGCCAGCAGAGCTAGAAACACCTCTATGTCTAGGGAGGGCTGTCCCTTCTCCCCAACTGGGCTTCATGTCTTTGCTTCAGCTCTAATCAGTAGAAATATACCACATATCTAAGTGGCCTAGAACTGGGCTATGAGGTAGAGGACCAAGGTGACAGTCAAAATGACAAATGACAGATGGCTGAACTTAGTGCTTGTTTGTCCCAACTGCTCTGGTCTGTGCTAGGCTTGTTTGAATTGACGCTGACCTCAAAACAGCTCTGTGAGCTGATATTGTCACCACCATTCTATAGATGAAATAACTGGCCCAGAAAGGCTAAGTAAGTGACCTCAGGTCACACAGCTGGTGAGCAGAACAGCTAGGCTTCCGTCTGAGCATTCTGGTCTCAGAGGCAGATTTCTACAGCAATCTTCATGACACCTGACCCAGGACCCCTCTACCTGAGACAGCTTCCGCTACCACCCTTGTATTCATGTTTTAGAGAGACAGTGGCCATCCAGCCCCTCCACCATCTACACTCTTCTTTTGTGTTCTGAGCAGTTCCACCTCTGAGTGCTGGTTTAGACTCGTTCCATGGTATATACATCTCTTCAAAGCCATTGCCCTGTATGCCTGATCTGGCCCAGATACTTGAGCACTCATGAGGCACAGGGAGAGGAAGAATGGAGAGAAAAGGACCTTTCTTCCATGACTTACAAACATAGGGTGAAGTAGCCCCCTGCCTGAGCCTCAGTCTCTGAGAAT
Organism: Rhynchomys soricoides; assembly: GCA_019843965.1. Taxonomy (NCBI): domain Eukaryota; kingdom Metazoa; phylum Chordata; class Mammalia; order Rodentia; family Muridae; genus Rhynchomys; species Rhynchomys soricoides. The sequence continues at coordinate 439,244 of JADRCH010000311.1, read as the reverse complement.
GGGATCTTTTCCCAGTTTCCCTTGAGGATTTATGATGCCAAGTTCCAAGGTCCTGTACCTAAAGATTCATAAGCAGCCAGTGTGACGCCCTCTCCTCTGCTGGTGAAGTTGAGCCAGGACTTTTTGGTTTAGTGGATCTCAAGAGGCCACCTGTCCTCAGTGTCTCTGTGCTGGAGTCCTACACTTCTAGCTGGACCAGAAAGAGACCACTGCTCACCAGGTGGCCAGCCCCTCGTGACCTGTTGTGGGAGACACCCTCACCCTATCTTCTGGAACCCAACACCCGCCCTCCACAGTGCTGGAAATGTAGGTGGCTCCCTGCCGCCTCAGTGCTGTCGTCACCACCCCAAAGAGTGAGGATCCAGGGAGACCGTCTCCTGGCAGCAGAGCCTCTGCTGCCCTGCATGGGTGTGTTTGAAGCTGCCACACCCGCTAAGGCTGACTAGACCCTATGAGTAGGTTTACAGATTCAGTTCTGTCAGAGCCACAGCAACCCCCTGGGATGTGAGGGCAGATGAGGTAGCCATCCTTGCTGCGGTGTTTCCTGCTCTTTGATGAGAGAGGACACCTGGCACAGGTGCCTGGCAGGTGCCAGATGCTAGGGACAACATCCCTCAGTGGGGTTCCTGAACACTTTGGCCACCAGCAGGGTCAGAACACCTAGGAGAGTTGCACCCTTGACATGGCTGCTGGGAAGAAAATTGTTCAGCTTTTTCTCAAGTGGGTGAAAGTGGAGGGCTCCACCCAACATACCCCTCTGCCCATTCATGCGCACAAGCTCCTTCTTGGCTAGCCTCGGTGGACAGGATATGGAATGTAAGATAAGTGCTCTCATCTGCATGAGAGCTATGGCTACATAGGTGCAGATGCAGCCTCTATCCCCAACTGTCCTTGCCTTGAAAGGGTCCCCACATGCCATTTCTACCTCAAGAAAATTTCCTGGAGCCAAAAGCACATTTGAAATTTTGTCTCAGCCAGGATCGTCTGAAAATAAAACAAATAAAATAGCTAGACAGTGATGGCGCACACCTTTAATCCCAGCACTCGGGAGACAGAGGCAGATAGATCTCTGTGAGTTCAAGGCCAGCAGAGTGAGTTCCAGGACAGCCATGGCTACACAGAGAAACCCTGTCTCAAAAAACTAACTAACTAACTAATAAAATAATTAGAAATTGTGTGTGTGCTTTAATTTTGACGCAAGCTATAGCTCAAGCTGGCCTTGAACTCCTGATCCTCCTGCCTCTGCCTCTTAAGTTCTGGGATTCCGGGCATACATCATCATGCCCAGCCTAATTTACATTTTTGTTTTGAATGAGTGGCACATGTACAAGGTTCAAAATTCAAGATTAAAAGGAAAAAATTCATAGAAATAAGCTGGGAATGATGGTATATGATATCAGTACACCAGAGGCTGAGGCAAGAGGGTTGCCATGAATTACAGGCCAGTCTGGGATGTACATAGCAAGAGATCTTATCTCAGACAATATACTAACAAAAACAACCCCCCACAAACCAATCAAACAACCCCTCTCCAAAACCCCAAAACAGGGCTGTGAGGTGACTCAGTGGGTAAAGATTTTTGACTGAGCCTGAACACCTGAGGATGAATCTTGGGACCCACAAGGTAAAAGGAAGGAGAGAACTGTCCCCCTATAAGTTGTTCTCTGGCTTCTACATACATGCTGTGGTATGGAGGAATACAGACACATATACATGCACACATGCACATATAGACATGCATAGCAGACAGCAAAGAGTCCCGTCAGCCCGTCTCCCCCACTTTCCTGCTGCAAAGAGAGGCATCCTTACTTCCTGAAATATGTTATGTATGAACCACGTCCTTCATTGGTGTCCACACCCATCATCATCTTTTACCATGTGTGCACATCCTTCTCCCTACTTGCCTTTCCTCCCTGGCAGATATATCTTGGTTACTGCTAGGCGGTTTTTGGAAACAGTGCCCTCATCCCTGCTTTATGGCTATGCAGTACTTCCTTATATGGAGCGGCCAGGAGTTATTTAACAGATCTTATTGATGCACATTTAGCTTGTTTCCAGCCTTTGGCAATTACTTTAAATGTTGCAATAAATAATCCCCCCCCCCCCCCGACATGTGCTGCTTCAGTGGGTGCTTGTAAACCTGCAAGGAGAGGCCCTCCTGGGGAGGTGTGGGGATCTGAGTTTCTGATTGGGTGGAGAAGGTCACAATGCCTTCCACAGTGGTGTCCCCAAGCTGTACCAGCCCAGCCTTGTCTGCTTGCCCTGCTCCCCTGTGGCTTTGCCAGCAGGCATGTTATCAAACTGTGAGCTTTGCCAATCTGATATTTGAACAAGGCTGTGTCAGTGTGGTAAGAAACTTTAAGACAGCAATTATATAGTCGGCTGTCTGTTGAGCTGGAAGACATCATGCCAAGCACGTGGCACACGTGACATGGTGCTCATTTCTCCTGAAGGACCACTGGATTAAAGAGCAGAGTAGGTTTGGACCTAGATATTCTGGTCTACATAGCCCTTGTTACAGATGACCTTCTTGTGATAGGCTTCTGGTACCCTGGGCTGAGGGCTCTGGTCCACCTAGATCTATTGTTTCTCACCAGGGAGTGATGGACAGAGAGAGCAGGCTCAGTGAGAGGTGGGCAAGTCAGGCATCACATCCCTTGGTAATTACAAGATTCATTTCTAAGCCCTGACTTCCTCAACCTCTCACTGAAGACTTCCTTCTTGGAGTCATCCTCAGGGCCCTCCCAAGGAGGCCCCAAGACCCAGCAGCCCATCCACATTTCATGTCCCATGACTCTGTGTTTCTAGACAACGTCTACTCTACTTCTAGAGCTGACCTTGTCCCCAGGGAAACAGAGAAGACTCCAGGTGCCAGGAGGAGTTCCCCCTCCTGGCACCCAGGAGGTGACTCCATGGTGTCATCATCTTCATGACCCCAAATGGCTTTACAGAAACTCTGAACTCTGATCCTAACCAGCACGGGTGGGGCAAGAGGTTCTGTCAACAGTGGGAGAAACTCATTAAGTGAATGTCAATATGATTAAAGGCTCAGATGGTCCAGGAGACACAAATGATGTCACCGGACAGTAGGAAAGGACTCCCTGGGGGATGTGGGGGTGGGGTGGGGGTAGGGGCAAATAGTAACACAAATGTTGGAAGGGAGGGAGTGAGGGAGAGAGAGAGGTGACTTATGAGATGAACGAAAGAGAAAGGCAAGCCATCCAGACATAAGACCCAAGAAGAGAGAAGGCTGACTCCCTGAGTTCAAATCCCTGGACCCACTGGCAGAAGGAGAGAGTTGACTCACGCAAGTTGTCCTCTACTTCCACAGTCCCATGGTACATACTCCATCCCTACAAATAGACAGACAGACAGACAGACAAACATGTAATTAAAAGTTAAAAAAAAAAAAGAAAGAAAGCATAAGAGGCCAAGAAATGAGAAAGAGCATTTAGAAAAAAAAATGAGAGAGTGACAGAAACATTTAGAACCCTGAGACATACATATCCAGGACAGTGGAGAGAAAAACCAGAGAAAGGGAGAGAAGGTGCACACAGAGGCAGAATGGGTCTGAAGACTGAGGGAGGAAATTAAGATTGAGCTACTAAAGCATTCTAGCCTGGGAATTCTTTTCAGGAAGTTGTAGACGACATCCTCAGGGACTCTGAGTGGCAGGTTTGTCACTCAGGCAAGAATAAGATGGATGGAACACCTACATGGTATCAAACTTGGCTCTAGGTGTCAAGAACAGGTAGGGGACTAGCAGAATGAGAAAGAGATAGCCTCTGCTCTGGAGATTTGTAAGCACATAGGGAAATTGGCACAGGTTAGCTCAGAAGAGTCCCTGTCTGGGACTCATAAGGGGGTCACATGGCAAAAGCTGGGAGCAAATGACCTACACACACACACACACACACACACACACACACACACAAGTCCTCGACCCTCAAACACATATGAAATGTAGCCTGCCTGGTGTCTGGTGTGAGTGATGGTGGATGGCCTTTCATCTGGAAAATCCTAGGCTAATCACAAAGGTTGGAGAAAGAAGGATACTGAGCAAAGACTGGGATCTGATCCCTGTAGTATAGGTGATAGGAACCAGTTTGAGCTCCAGCTCTGCCATTCTTTTGGGTACCATCTTGTCAAAGAACTTTCTTCTCCAAATCCTGTCCAGGGGGATAATGACAAGATTGCTGGAGGATTGATGAAATGCACCTGCACATTAGAGGGCCCCATCCATCTACCTTGTATTGTCCCAAGGTCATAGGAAGATCAGTAAGATCCCTTTCTTTGGCTACCCTTGACCCTTCGAAGAAGCAGGGAGAAGCAGATATATGGGAAAGAGAATTGGTCCTGTCTCCTGGCCCTTGAGGTCCTTCATCACTGGAGCCAGGAGAGTTGAGCATGAGAGGAAACTAGAGTGGACAACTGGAACCTCCAAGGCTAGATCCCAAACAACCCTTGTACACCCAGGACCCTTCCTGACATGCTCAGAGCAGAGGGCAATTCCTAGAGCTGCATAGCTCCTGGAAGGGTCCAGGACTTCTTCTGCTATGCTTGCCAGGCCCAGGCTGCTGGTTGGCATACAGACAGGCAAGCCGGCAGGCAGCTGGCTGGCCAGCGGGCATAGCAGGAGGGTAAATTCCACATTTGCATTTGGATGTTCCTGGCCCCAAGGACCATGCTGACCTTTATAGCTGTTACTTCCGCCCCTCTTCCAGGCCTCCTGGGCTCAGCCAGGCTGGCCACCCATTCACTAGCCTCATAGGTGTCAAGGGGTCTGGGAAATGCCCTGCAGACCCCCAACTTGCTCTCCTTACTTGTTCTATTATACCCTGACTCAACATCAGCTGCTGTCCCCTCCCCCACTACCTTTACAACGCCAGGATCTTCCTCCACTCTCCCACCACACCCCCAGCGCATCACTAACTGATGCACAGCCAGTTTAGGCCCTTGGATTAGCTGTGTCAAGGAGCTGTCAGTCGCCCCCGGCTGCAGTGACGTGAGTCTCCCCGGGGAATCCCGTCTATGCTGAGTGGCAGCAGTGCTGAGCACTGAGCACTGTCAGCTTTTCTGGGCTCTGAGAGTAGAAATGCTTCCAAGCCCACCTGGTCCCCAAGGACTCTTGTCACGGGTGGCTTGGCTAGCCAGCCGACTGAGCAAACCCCACAAGATTTTTGAAAATTCAAATCCATCTCCCAGATGGCTCAGTACAGACGAGTTCTTGCTTTACAAGCATAAAGACCCCTGTTCGAATCCTCAGAACCTACATAAAAAGCTGGGTGTGGTAGGCCGCCCTATGGGGAGGCAGACACTGATAATCCTGTGAGATACCCAAAGTGTAGTAAGAGACACCTGATCTCTTCCTCTGCCCTCTGATCATGTGTACACGGGTGCATACCTGCACAAACACACATACAAAGCTTCTTTATTTGTTTTTCTTTAAAAACTTCAGTATTTTGTGAATGTGAGTATCTTACCTGCGTATATGTTTCTGTACCACATGTGTGCCTGGTACCCACAGAAGCCAGAAGACAATGTTGAATCTCCTGGAATTGGAGTTAGACCATTGTGAACTGCCATGTGGGGTTGGGAAGCAAACCCAGGTCTTCTAGAAAAGCAACAAGTACTCTCAAATGATGAGCCATCTCTCCAGCTCCCACTTACAAATCTAAAGCCAAAGTCTATCCCCCCAGCCCCGAAGACTGCAGGTTCTCTCCTCAGCCCTAGGAATGCAGACAGAACACTGACTCCTTTTCCTCAGGGCTAAGGATTGAGCTGAGGGGCTTGGCAATGCCAGGTAAGTCCTCCAGCACTGAGCTACAGTCCCTGCTTGACTCATTCTTTTTAAAAGCAAACATTTTATTATCTTTTTATTTATTTGCTTTGTGTGGTGGGGGCACATGCTATGACACATGTGTGGAGGTTAAGGAACAGTTTGCAGGGGTCAGTCCTCTTCTTTCTCCTTGTGGGTTCTGAGGATGGAGCTCAGCTGTCAGGCTTGGTGACTTTACCATCTGAACCTTCTCATAGGCCTGCTCTGTTTCTTATTCCCACTGATATTTCTATGGCCAGGTGTGTGTGTGTGGGTGTGTGGGTGTATATGTGTGTGTGTATCTGTGTGTGTATATGTGTGCGTGTATGTGAGTGTATGTGTATATATGTGTGTCTGTGTGTGTATATGTGTGCATGTGTGTGAGTGTGTGTATACATGTGTGTGTCTGTGTGTGTGTGTTTGGGGTTTGTTGATTATTAGAGGCTGAATTACCTGTTAAAATATGTTGAAATGCCTACCCTCAATGCATCAGAGTATAGATGTAGTCAGAAATTGATGCTGACCATTCAGGGCTGCTAGGGTAAAGTGGCCGTGTCTCCAATATGCCTGGCATTCTTAGGAGGGAAAACAGCAAAGATATTGACACAAGAAGAGTATGTCACATGACAGCAGACACAGGCTGAAGCCTCTAGGCTCCAAGTCAGGGAACAGAAAGGAGGGCCAGGAAGGGGCAGGGAGGGGTTGTCCCCCTCCCTTCCCCCCACTCCCCACCACCACACCCCCAGGACAGGCCTGGAGGGAGGCCCTACCAGGACTTTATTGAAGATTTCAGAGCCTGGAGGTAATCCACTATTGTTTGAAGGCATCCAGGTTGTCATTAGTTACAGCAGCCCTAAGACAGGAATGCAACCAGGGACTAAGGGCCTCAGTCTGCTGGCGCTTCCAAGGGAACAAGGGAGAGATGGCGGCAATCCAGGTTAGCAGGTAAAAAATGCAGCATCAGGTTGGGGGGCTGAGAGCAAGCAACCAGTCTTGTGCATGCTTCCTCCTGCCTGGCACTGTTACAGATCTTTTTGTTTCTTCTTGTGTTGCCCAGGCTAGCCCAGAATTCCTGTGCTCCAGACCCTCCTGACTCTACCTCCCAAGAAGCAGAGCCTGCAGAGGTGGGCCACAGCACTGACTTGTTGTGACAGGTCTTAAGGTAAAATTCACCTGATCCTGCCATTCCCCATGCCAAGGCTGCTCTATAGATGGAGCCAAGAAGTTGATGGTGCACACTAGTCTATGGCAGGAGAAGACTTGAATCCAAGCTCTTGGACTCCAGATTCCACACACTTATATTACTCTATGCCCTGTGTAAGAAGCAAATATGTGCTGGGTTAGGTAGTGGTAGTGCACCTTTAATCCCAGCACTCAGGAGGCAAAGGTACCTGGACCTCTGTGAGTTCGAGGACAGGCTGGTCTACAGAGTAAATTCCAGGACAGCCAGAGATACATAGAGAAACTCTGTCTCTAAAAATCCACAAAGAAAAGAGGAAAAAGGATAAAAAAAAGAAGCAAGCAAGGGGTTAAAATCTATGGGTCCGCTTGGAGAAAGAACCAAGTATTCGTTCCAAAACAACCTTGTCATGAAACACATTCCTCTCGAGGGGATTGTCCATGGCTCCGTTTTCCAAGTCCAAGCTTCCTCATCTGGCACACAAAGGACCCCTCCCCCAGCACACCTACATACCTGATGCAGCTAGAGAGAAGCCAGTTAGCCAGGGGGTGGTGGCGCACGCCTTTAATCCCAGCACCCGGGAGGCAGAGGCAGGCAGATTTCTGAGTTCGAGGCCAGCCTGGTCTACAGAGTGAGTTCCAGGACAGCCAGGGCTACACAGAGAAACCTTGTCTCGAAAAACCAAGAGAGAGAGAGAGAGAGAGAGAGAAGCCAATTAGTGGCTAGTGAGGCAGAAAGGCTGAGCTGAGCTAGAATATCTGTTTTGTCGCTTATGAATGTGACTTCTGACTCTGGAACTTCACATGTGAGGTAGGACTGGGACCAGGGCACCATAGTTGAGGGAGATCTGATTGACTTCGGGGCTGATCTTGATGTGCTGGCAAGTCTCCCTGCCTCTGCTTACCTATGCCCCTGACTAGACACCTTTCCCAGAATTCTCTGCTCTCCTTCGACAGCCACCCGGAGGGAGCCTCTGTCTGGCTCCTTGGGTCAGCAATCCCCATACCAGGGCCTCCCAGGGATACCCCAGCCTGGAGACTCGTCTACTGGGGACATTATACCCATCATTTCCTCTTGGGACAGCAGCTGTGGGCACAGAGGGATCTTGCCTCAGTTTACCTCAGTTTATCTCTATGGTATATCATGCCTAGTAGAATTTCTCTACCTCTGCTTCCACTGCCTTTTATCTTTTGTCCATCTGCCCTCTGGCTGGTTTCCATGGCCCCCACTGACTGCCCTGCCACCTCTTGTCAAGCATGGCCTCAGCAGGGGGTGGGGAAGGGACAGCCTCCTCTCTTGACCTGACAAGCAGATTACAGAGCTGTCTTTCCCAGAAGACAGTGGGTGACAAGGGTAATTAGCTGCCTGCCAGCTAGCCACTCCCGAGAACTGGCTGTGCCCTGGGGGGTGGGGGGAGTATGGGTGACAACAGGGAAGGCCAACTGTGTCCAGCATCTCCCTCCCTACTGCAGTTCTGGGTATAGGAGTCCCTGGACTAGCCCCAGGGACCACTGTACAGTCCAAAAAGGGCTGACCAACTATGACAGCACCTCATGCTGGGGCCTGGCCTGAGTTCCAGTCCCATTCCTGTTCTGCTATGTATGTGACCAAGTTACTTCTGTAAACACTGGTGCTAGGTGTCCAGGTAGGTCTGGGTTGGGCACAGTGGCCTGAAGGACATGGTGCCTGGAGGTTTTGATCCATTGGGTGATATTGTAAACTCTCCACTACCCATGGCATGCCTGTGATCGCACATATCATATGCTGCTTACACTACAGTTTGTACAGGGTTGCCACGGCCCTGGGTGAATTTGGGCTAGCCTCAGTTAATTGTCTTTCCCAGTTACCCACCTTCTCTTTACTCCAGGGCTGACCAATGGGAATGACTGTAAGTTAACCAGGCAGAATTTAGAAGAAACTTTGCTCTTGAAAAGTAAGAGACACACCAGGATAGGTAGGCTCCTTTTGGCTTCAGCCTCTACTTCTCTTGCCAGGTGTTGTAGACTTGATGCCTGGAGGTCATCATGCTACTCCCAGTTAGAAAGCTGGAGACATCTTGAAACCAGCAGACCAGCCCTGGATCTTTACCTCTAGAGCCCTTGTTATGTGAGAACACAGCTTTCAGGGTTTTGTTTGTTTGTTTTTGTTTTTTGACTTGAGATCAAAGACACAGATTCATTTTTGGTTATGAATGTCCTCATTGTGCTAGGCCACTTTAGGCTTTTGCCAAAGTGGCACCACTCAGCACCCATGGACAGGCTAGCTGGATGAAGAAATAAGAGTCAGTTTGCTAAAGTTCACGGGGATGGGAATTGTCACATCACTAATTTGGAACCCTGCTGTGTTCTCTCCAAGAAGTATCATCTCACACGGTCCCACAGAGATACCACAAAGCAGAACTCTGCCCCCATTTCACAGATGACAGAAACCAAGTCCAAAAATAGGTTCTACAGTTTGTAGGTGGCAGCACAGGCTTGCCTGAACATGTTGGCCTCCAAGTGTGACTTTGTCCCTCATCTCATTTCATATCTCCAGGGGCTCAGCCTGGTCACAAGTCCCCTGCTCCAAGAACCTAATGAAAAGGAGAGCAATGGTGTTGAACAGGGAGGCGTTGGGGACTTCTGAGTCTCACGTGTCACATGCAGCTGTGCTGACTTTGGGGTGCCAGGTGGGATGAAAGAGGAGACCCAGAGAAAAGTACCTGGAAGGCTCATGGTGGGCCAGTCTACAAGAAGTCATATCCAGGGCCTCTTATATCAGCTCCTGAGATCTCAGGGTACCACAAAGTCCCACCTTTCTGTCCCCACATAAGACCTCAGGGTGAATGTCTGCTTGTTCCTGGAGACTGAACCAGAGAGGAAGGGGTTGAGAGTAAGCAATGGCCAATCCTGTCCCTGGAATCTTTAGAATCTGGCTCTCACTCGATTAGCCAGCCATGGGAACACAGGATGCCCTGGGGTGGAGAAGCCATTAGACCAGTAGTCCCTGAACCTGTGGACATACACTGCTCAGAGGGGAAAAACCCAATGGCAACATGGAGGATCAAGAAAAACCAAGGGAGAAGATAGGCAAGAAGCAGAGAGGAGGCTGTGGCTGTGGTTTAGTAACTAGAGTGCTTGCCTAGCATGTGTGAAGCCTTGGCTCAGTTCCCAGCACCACATAAAGGTCTGGTGTGCATTCCTATATCCCAGCACTCAGGAGGTAGAGGTAGGTCAATCAGAAGTTCAAGCTCACACTCAGCATCATAAAAGTTCAGGGTTAGTGTATTAGAACCTCTCCCAGCACCAACTTCTGTATTAGTCAGGGTTCTCTAGAGTCACAGAACTTATGGGTAGTCTCTATATAGTAAGGGAATTTGTTGATGACTTACAGTCTGTAGTCCAACTCTCCAACAATGGTCAGCAGCAGCTGTGAATGGAAGTCCAAGGATCTAGCAGTTAGTCCCACAAGGCACGCAAGTGAAGGAGAATCTTCCTCCTTCCAATGTCCTTATGTAGATCTCCAGCAGAAGCTGTGTTCCAGATTAAAGGTGTGTGCCACCACACCTGGGACTTGCTTTGTCCCAGATGACCTTGAACTCAAAGATTTCCTTGCCTCAGTCTCCTGGGATTAAAGGAGTGTACTACTTTACCTGGGCCTAAGCTTTTCTCGGCCACTATGCCTCAAGGTCTCCATACCAAGATTCAGGTCAGAAACTTGTGTCTTCCAGCCTCAAGATCTGGATCACAGGTGAGCCTTCTAATTCTGGATCATAGTTCACTTCAGATATAGTCAAGTTGACAATTAGGAATAGCCACTACAGTTAGATATATGAGACCTTATTTTAAAAATAAAATAAAGCCAAAAGGGTGTCTCCGAGAGAGGAACCAGTCTGTGAGGAGGCCTTGTTGGCTCAATGTGAGGGACTGGTAAGAGAGAAGTTAGTGGGAAGTGAGAAGCTGTCCCTGGGCCTGTTGAGCTATGTTAGGTTTTATATATAAGGTCATGGAGGGCTGGACAGTGTTCCAGCAGAGAAGCTGGGCCAGGTTAGAATTACAGCATCCCTCAGATTCTCCTGACTCTAGATTCTGTGTCGCTGAGTCTGTAGTTAAAAACTGAACAATTCTGTAAATTTACTATGTTGGCCACAGGGAGATGTTTGTGGGATGGTTACCATAGAAGGTCTTTGGTTTCCTTCAGTATCACAGGCAGACAGGATGAAGTCAGGCATCCCCAAGTTCAAAGCCAGCCAGCTCCACACAGCTCTTAACATGGACTCTAACTACAAACATTGTCAGGGAGACAGAGCCTCTTCTTTTCCTGCCCAAGCCCTGATCATAAAGCACAAACTGAGAGGGAATGGCATCATTGTTCATGGATAATGTCACTGCTGACCTGAGAAAGGAGCCCTGCTTCTGGGGTGCCGGGGTCTTAAGCATCAGATGTGCTCATTAGAAGGCTGTAGTTTGGTTCTAAATGTCCTCCAAATTCTGGGACATCAAAGGCCCGTGTGTGAAAGGCTTGGTGCCCAACCTAACATTATTAGGTGGTGGAGTGGGACCTAATGGTAATTTTTAGGTCATTGGGAATGTACCCTGGAAGGGGAGAGTAGAAATCCAGCCTCCTCTTAGTGCTCTTTCTTCTGGCCACAACAAAGTAAACAGCTCAGTCCAACCTGTGTTACTTCATCACAGGGCCAAAGGCAACCCTGGCCTGACCGCCTTCAAAACTGTGAGCTAAGTATGTTTTTTTCTCCAGCTGATTGTCTCTGGTATTTTGTTATAGTACCAGAATGCTGACATATTGAAGGGAAAGACAAATTACTAGGTTTGTCTTCTCTAGGCAGGGTCCCTTTACTGCTTTTCTTGGTGTGTTACGTTAGCTCTCAGTTCCAGAGATTCTTGTGAATTGATGTGTTATGTACAGCAATGCCCACTCTGGCCGAGGGACTTTCCCAATGTTTAAAGAATTCATACTCCTCTTATATTTGTATGTATAAATTTAATATAATGTGAGTGAAATATGATACTGATTTTTTTTACTGCTTCATGGATGCTGAACACTATAATTGTTAATCATTTTACAAAAACTGGTTAACAGGATTTTATTAAAATTTCAAAAAAAATTACTAATTGAGATATGATTTCAAATGAGAATTTCAACTATCACACTAATTATAATTTCTATTTTACCTCTTTGTTTCAATGAATAATTCTGAATGTTAGAAAAATATCTTTGGGGACAATATTTTAAATTTTCATTTACTGGAGAGATGGCTCAGTGATTAAAAATACTTACTGCTTTTTCAGAAGACCTGGGTTTGGTTCCCAGCAGCCATATGGTGGCTCACAATAGCCTGTAACTCCAGTTTTAGGGAGCCTGACTCCCTTTTCTAGTCTCCTTGGGTACCAGCACACACACGGTACACAGAAACTCACACGGATACACATACATTCACTAAGACATCTTTAAAAATTCCATTTGTTCTAATTTACCTCATTATTTTTGTAGTTATTGAAAATCGAACCCAGGACCCACAGAATGCAAGGAACAGTCCCACCATCAAGCCATGTCTCCAATCTCATGTTTTATCTTTTGGTAAAACTCGATTCCTTTCATTTCTTTGGATCACTACCATTACGGAAATTAGTCATTTTTGGTGAAGTGAATACATGGACATTTTATAAAATAAAATAAAAATTTATGAATTATTTATCGAACTATTGCTTGTCTAAACACAGCCGGCCCTGTCAGTGGGCTACCCAAACACCAGTTTCCAAGCATTTAAAAACCAGGGCCTTACACACACTCCTGTTTTGCCACTGTGAAGGTGTGTATGTCGAGGTAGGAGAAGAGAACATATTTTATTTAACAGCTTGTTTGGTTTGGGAATATTTAAGCATATGGCATGTGGGTCTTCATCTGCAGTCCCGAATATTTCAGAGGCTGGTCTGGATTTTTAAAAATAGCTTTCTTGATATGTAATTCATATGCTATCAAACCCATTCTTCTAGGGGCTGGGAGAGGTGGCTCAGCAGGCTCTTGCAAAGTATCTGAGTTCCGATTCCAGTACCCACATTGGGCAGCTCACAAATGCCTGTGACTCCAACTTCAAGGGATCTGACTACCTATTCTGACCTGCATGGGCACCTGCACACGTGCACATGAACACACACACACATGCTCATGCACACATGAAGCACACACATATGCATACACACATGCACACACATGCTCATGCACACATGAAGCACACACACATGCATACACACATGCACACACATGCTCATGGCTCATGCACACATGAAGCACACACACATGCATACACACATGCACACACACATGCATACACACATGCACACACACAAATAAAATTTAAGATTTTAAGTGCTTGCCCTTTCTAAACTTACACTTCCATGGCTTTTAATTTATTTCCTGCCTTGCTTTAGTTACTATTAATCTTAAACTAAATCTCATTAACCTCTGTAAGCAGTTATTCCTTATCTTCTAGAAATCTGAGTGTGCTGTCCGCCTTTGTGAATTTGCCTGGGTTGTGCTGAAGGACCATACAAGATGTGGCCATTTGTTTTCTCTTTTGCTTGGTATGACATTTTCAATGTCCGTTCATTTTTTAATCACCTATCAGTGCCTCACTTCTTTTCATTGCTGAACAATATTCCACTCTGTGACCACATCCATGCAACAGATAATGGACATTTAAATTGTTCCTATTATCTCCCTCCTAAGAACACTCCCGTGCAACTCTTTGGAGGACACATGTTTTCAAGGCATGTACCTGGGAGTGTAATTGTTGAGGCATATGGTAACTCTGTGGTTTATTTTCTGAAGAACTGCCAAGTGGGATTTCCAAAACAACCCCGCCATCTTGAGTTCCCAAGACAGTGCCCAGGAGTTCTAATCTCTTCCCACTCCTGCCAGCACTTGCTATTGTCTGCCTGCCTTTATATTCCAGCCATCCTAGTGGGTATGAAGTGACTTCTCATTGTGGCTTTGATTTGCATTTCCCTGGTGAGTTCTGCTAAGCAGCTTTGCATGTGTTTATTGGCCATTTGCAGATCTTTGGAGAAATGCATATTCAAATCCTTTGCCCATTTTTTAATTGGGTGATTCAGGTCTGCATTTATGCTGCCTGGGATAAAACTACAGGCAGGAAGACCCCATCACAGACACCTTTGCCAGCAGTCTTGGCCCTTTGGGATGGCCACACTTACCTGCTACCCTTTATAGAGACATTGGATGGGAGTCTTGTCTAGCATGTGTGAAGCCCTGGGTTTGACCCCCACCACCTCATAAGTCAGGTATGGTGATAAGCACTTATAAACCCCGAACTTGGGAGGTGGAAGGCAGGAGGGGCAGGAATTCAAGGTCATCTTCAGCTATATATGGAATTTGAGGCCAGCCTGGGATACCTGAGACCCAGTCTCAAGAACAACAGGGGCTTAAGGAGATGGCTCAGTCAGTAAGGTGCTTGTCATACAAACATTAGGACCTGAGTTCGAGCCTTACCTCCCATGTAAAAGCTGTGGTGTGTGCTTACAATCCTAGTGCTGTGGAGGCAGACAGGAAGATCATGGGTTTGCTGGCCAAACAGTCTAAGGCAAACCATCAAGCTCCTTCAGGAAAAGGAGGCTCAGCAGTTATTTACAGTGTGCTTTCTGTCTCTCTCTCTCTGTCTCTCTCTCTCTCACACACACAAAGTAATAAAAATAAATTTAAATTTAAAAAATAAATCTTAAAACACAGGTGGGGAACAACTGAAGAAGACACTCAGTCAACCTGTAGCACATGCTCCCACATGCAAGAAATTCATCAATTTAATTAAAATCACAACACCCCCAAAGGCAGCTGTTATGTTCCAGGGCCTTGCCATCTCATCGCTTCTGCAAAGCTTCCTCTAGAATCTCTTTAATAGAGTTATATTTGACTGTGTTGGGCCAGAATCAGAGGCCAAGGCTAAGCTCTGACCGGCTTCCGTGGTCCACACGGCCTCTCCCCAGGCCTCAGCTGTGCGCACCTGGGCACCTTCCCCACCATCAGTAGCTGGTCCTCTCTTTCTCTGGTGCAGAGCTCTTGGGTTATAGCACAGGTTGGGATTGTAAACAGTGGGTAACTGGAGGAAGTCCTTGGGGTGTTTATTGGAAAATTATCCTCCCGTAACCTGTCCTTCAGGTCCCCGGGTCCCAGGGCCCCTACAGCTCAGAATGTGGCACCCTCAGATCTGGAGTGGAGGTCTGGACATCCCTGCTCCCAAACCCAGCTGTCCATCGGTTTCTTCCTTCTCTTCTAGGCCACCCAAGCTTCCTCCCTCTTTCCCCCAAGTGGTGAGTGGCATGTGACTGCTCAAGGGACGTGAGAGGCAGTGGGAAAGTGACACAACACTCCTTAATCACTATTGTCCTTCTTTATCCTAGCACCTGAATTTAGCCAACAGAGCCTAGGCACAGGGGATGAAACTCCCCCTTCCCCAGGACCCTGTTCTTAGGGGAGAGAGAGCCAGACCTCCCCCACTCCACGCCCTGGAGGGGGCAAACAGTGAGGAGGGCAGGACTTCTCACCAGCCTGGGGATGGGTCAGAATATAGCAGAAGCCAGTGGGGGCACTGAGTTCCAGGAGTGACCCTCCCCAATGCACATGGCAGGTGGCAGCTGGGGCCACTAATCAGCAGGGAACAGAATGGCACTACCCACCGACAGGAAGCCTGGAAGGGAGGTGGAGGGGGGAAGTTGACCGAGTGTTAGGGACACAGGATCCTGAATGAGACAGTGTCAAGTTCCTGGCTTCTGTTTTACCACCTGCCAGCTGTGGAGCCTTCGGCAAGTCAGCTAGCCTTTCTGGGCATGTGTCCTCATCCAAACACCCGTTGGGTAAAGTGGCTGTGAGGCTTCAGTAGACACCACAGATATATAGCATGGGGCACCAAGCAAAGATTGATGGGCCCAATCATGATGTCCGTCCAAGTTCCATGGTGTGGCGTGTTAGCCCTGAAGTGGGCGGGCCCTCGATGTCCGGACTCCGTCTCCAGTGCTCACCCAGGAAGCCACACTCTTCCTTCTCTAGTCGGTTTCTTTTTCCCTTCTCCGTTTCCAGTATCTAACACAGCCCAAGCTGGTGTCCACTCACTCTGCAGCTCAAACTTCAGATCCTCCTTCCTCGACTTCCCATGTGCTAGGATTACAGGCGCATACCTCTAGATCTTGTTTATACAGTGCTGGGGATTGAACCCAAGGCTCTGCAAGCTCTCTACCAACTGAGCCACCTCTCCAGTCCTGCAATGTGACACCTCTGTTTTAGACAGGGATGCACAGGCAGAGGCAGGAGAATTGCCTGTGGTAGATCACCAGCCAGTTGGCAGTCTGTCTGCAAGTGCAGGACCATCCTGTAGTGCCTAGGGGGAACTGCCTTTCTTCCAGGCCTGCTCAGAACTGCCCACTCCAGGAAGTCCTCCAGCTGCCTCCACACTCTGCCTGCAGGCTCCCCAGCTGCAGAGATCTGTTGTCAGCTACAAGCCCCATCTCCAGTTCCAAGAAGTCTAGAAAGAGATACCTTACTTGTTGTTTCTGTGAGGTACTGGAGTTCAAAGTCACCAATCTTTGTAAAAAGAAAAAAAGGGGGGGGGCTCAGCTGGAGGGAGTTGGAAAGAGTTGCAGTGAATGTATTCTTGCTAGCAGTGCACCTCAGGTGTTGGCAGTGGCTTTATCTGGGCATGGTAGGGTGAGGCAGGGATTCTGTGGTCAGGCTTGATTGACAGGAACCCCAGATCTTGGTTCCTCATATGCAGAATTGGGTGTAGAGCTAACCTGTTGGTGCAGGAGGCAGATGAAGAGAGACAAGCTAGTAGGACCAGTTCTTCCATTTTGAACTGTCATGGACAATAGCTTCTCACTCAGTGTCTGGATAAAACCATAATCAGGTGCGCTTCCCATACCCCACCCCATGGCAGGAGCTGGGGCATATCATCACCGTGTACTCCTACTTCTGGCTCATATAGGGTGCCAGCCTTCAGGGGTATCCATCGGCAAGACCAGGGAAGCCCCTGCCCCTTTACTGTTCTGGCCTCAGATATCCCTTGCCACCAACTCTATGCAGTCCCCAGCCACATGGAGTTAAATTTAAACGTACAGGCAAGCACTTAATTAAGAAGATCTCAGATTCAGGATCAGCCTAGGCAGAGTCTAGGCTCCAAACTCCTGGCTGCCTCTGACGCTGAGCAGGATGCAGACTACTCTCTTGAGCTAAAGTCACCAAGTTCCTTTCAGGAGTGGGAGGTGATATATCAGGTGGGCAGAGAGTGCTCTTTACAAAGTAGGAAGTGAGAAGATACACCCCTGTGGGGTCATGTCCTTCGTGAAGAGGCCTTGGGGTCTGAGTTTCCTCATGACGTTACTCCCTGCTCATGATGCTGCGTGCTCATGATGCTGATGACGTACAGGCAGCTCATGTGTTGTGGGCAGGTTTCAGGCACCACACAGCGTCCTAAAATTTGACACATGTTGAGTCACCTCTTGCTCACAACACCTTAGGAAACATGATTGTGAACTGGAGGCCTGGCCAGGTCAAAGCCCTGGGACTCTCAGAACCGGCAGTGGAGTGGGGCTCCCACCCAGGTAGTTTGAATCCATTTGTTTGTTCACCATACACCTCTTCACCTCCAACCATGGCTCCCTCTGCCTCACCCCTGTTTCCCCCAGGCCTGGGATGTGCTGGCCATTGGAAGGTGGATGTTGGGAAGAGGGGTGTAGCCTGGGGTTCCCTTACCAGCTCTCCAACCCTCCTTAAAGGCCCTGTAACCTCAACAAAAACATAAGAGTCAAAAAGACAGTTCAAGCTGCAGGGAAATGTTTTCTCAGCTGCCTCCTGCTCCTTTGCTTGCTCACCATCTAGTAAGGGGTCCAGTGCATAGAGAGGTAGGTGCACCAGCCTTCAACAGCATCTCTCTGGGTGACACAGAGAAAGTTGTTCCTGTGAAGGTCAGAAACTAGGTTTCCATCCCAGCAAGGGGAAAAGGCATGTGCACAGTCCCCTCATGGCAAGGTGGGTATTGCAAGGGGTAGCCTGGGGTCTTTGATACATGATAGCTTGATGACTAGGATTGTCATAGGGTCATCACTTAATCCTTCCCATCCGGGAGGGACAATAGGAGTGTGGGGAGAAGTCTGGGGGGTGAATGCACTTTCTGTTGAAGCTTGGTAACACTGAGTTCAGTCCTGGGCATTCGATGACTCAAGGCTATTCCAGCAGAGATAGATGGCAGAGACAGAGGAATCTGCTGGAAGCTCATGGCCAGCTAGCCCGGAATACACAGTCTAGTGGCAGATACAAGGGTGGCCCAGCATTGCGTGGTAGAAGTTTCAGGGACCCTGGTAGTCCCAAGGCTCTGACTTCCAGAGTAAGAAGGCAAGGCTGTCTGGAGGGAGGACTGCCCTGGCACAAATTTCTATCCACAGCACCGATGCCACATGGTCGGGCATTCCACTGATACTTCCCCTTCCCCAACGAAGTTTCTGGAAAGGATTAACACCTGCTGGTTTTTCATGCAGAATCACCTAGCATGCCTATGGTGCTTATCAGATGTAAAATGGCCCAGGAACAGAATACCCATATATAAGGGCTCTCAGGAGATTCACGAATGACCTGTATGTACTTAGAATACATTCATCTAAAAGAGACAACAACAACAAAGCAACAATGGCCAAAGACTGTATTTTTTTTTTCCCAAGTAAACAAAATGTGGAGGTATCTGCTTCAGGGCTGGTACGGCAGTCCCACCAGTGGGTACTTATATTACTGCTTGTTTCTTGGTTTCTCATTAGTTAAGTGGAAGTCATGTGGCTTCTACCTCATGGTCCCAAATGGCTGCTCCAGTTCCATCGAGCTCGTGCATATTACAGCACAGCAGAGAAGAGACAAGAGGTTTATACATCACAGAAGAACTATAGATGTCTTAAAAGGAAATCGGGGATGTGCAGACTTCATTTCAGGTAACTTTGTGTCCAGCTCGGCATCAGGAGTTCGGTGGAATCATACTTGGAAACAGCTGGCAGCCTCAGGAATCCCGTAATCTGCCTGTTCCACAGGAAAGCTGGCTGTGTTTCCTGGCACTGTGCCGCCAGCGGCCTTGAATCACTTGTTCTTTGTTCTTATGCCTTTCTTGTTCTTGGACATTCATCTAGTTCTCCAACACACTGCCTGCCAGAAGTTCTGTAAGAGCACGACTCTGCACGAAGCACAAAGCTTTCCCTCTGGCTTCCAAAGCCCCTTGGCCTTTGGGACCTGTCATCTGTTACAGCTCTGCTCACCTCTGCCCCACCCTCTGGGCCAGTGCCTGTCAAGACTCCCCTCCTCAGCCCTCCGCAGGACTCCAAGCTGACCTTGAAGGCGTACTACAGAAGGGTGCCTTGTATGTGTGTCTTCCTCAGTCTCCAGGGAGAGTCAGACTCCCTTTCTCTGGCCTCCCTTGGGCTTCCGGAGCCTTCCGTCATCTCTCTATTTATAGTTAGAGTCAGGTGGCTCTGGCCTCCACGTTGCTGGGTCTGGCTGGGAGAGCTGGTTCTGTCACCTGCCTGTGAAGGCTGGGATTTTCCAAAGCAGTCCTGTGTCCCTCTCACTGTGCCAATGCCCTGGAGAGAGGTGCCCACACTAGGGAGACCCTCACCACACACACACCCTGCTGGCTGCTCGAGCCTTGTGGTGTCATGTGTGCCCCTCAGCTCATCACTTTTGAGACATAACTGGAACACCCTGTGCAGTATTTCACCATTCTGTCACCCCCCTGGTTTGCAGGCCTGGGGACCAGCACCCTCCTACTCCTGCAGGACAGAACCCTACAGTCTCGGTCTGTGACTTCCAGTTACTAGGTCTTTCGGAGCCTCTGCCATTTATAGCTGACTCCACTCTGATCTAACACATTGGGGTTCCCAAGAGACCTGAGGAAGGTGATAATAGGCCCCGAGGTCCTTGTGGATTTCATACACTCCCTAACATTTCTCTGACCCTCAGAAACTGAAGGGAAGGGTTGCTGTGCCTCTGGACCTCATCGAAAGGGTTGGCAGTGCCCAGCCCACCTAACTTAGAGACCAAAGAAAGCCACTCTGACTGAAGGTCCCGACGGCATTTGGCACCAACAGGGAGAACTGGCGCCTCCTAGTGGACAGCGAGAGAACTCTTCCTGGCCAGCCTGTGGTCCAGGCTAGAATGAATCTGAAACTGAAGTCAGGGAGCTTGTAGAGCCTATCACTCACTGCCAACTGGGACAAATCTCATCTCATTCAGCAAACCTCGGGTTTCTCAGCCTCCTAAACTGAGATGATACCCCACCCAGGATCATACCAAAGCTTCCATCGGTGACTCTGGAGACCAGCCTTGCACAGTGCTGTTTCCCAGGTCCCAGGGGCAGGGATTTGTTGGGGACCACAGGGTGCTGGTAGTGAGGAGTAGGAGGTCAGGGCTTCTGAGTTATCGATGTGTGCTCTCTTGGTGCTGTTTCACTGTGACTTGGACTCTGATGTGTTAATCTCTCCCTCCAGCTCTGTGCTTTCTCAGAAGTTTTAGCTCCTATTAACATACCTGTCCCAGGAACAAGCTTACATCTGTATCCAATTAACCTTCCTGCCAACAACGATTCGATGAGTTCTTTGCCAATGTTCACGGGGATATCTCTGCTTTCCCTAGTCCTGAAAAACAGAAGTAATGCATGAGCTACATCACAATGACCCTGTGGCAGGGGTCACAAGACACTGGTCTCTGGGGCGAACTTCCAGGAGCTATGGATGTTATGCTGAGCTGGGTCCTAACTGAGAGCCTGTATGTTTGGATGTGGGTGTTCAAAGGTCTCTTTTGATACTTCTGGGTAAAAGGGAGCTTTCTGAAATGTATGCTGGATATGGAAACAGTTTTGGATTCCTTTGTGCTGGTGAGGCTGACAGTGGGTGGTACAGCCTGGTGGCTTCTGACTGGACCTGCTGAGATTGCCTGGGAACTCTTTGTATTAATCTGAGCATTCCTTTGGGGTGGTTGCACATGAGATAAGTAAGACTTGCAACTCCACCTCCCTAAGGATGGGTCTCTTACAGTGACCCCCAAACTCATCTCTGATGTTCCAGAAAGACCCAGTGGCCCTGGAGGAGGTGGGGTCTGAGGATCCACAGGGTTTGCCCTCTTAGATCCATGCAAACTATGGCCCACCAGATTTTACTAAATACCTATTATGAGTGCCTAAAGATAAACCTATTGACAGGCAGTCTAACTGTGTAGTTGAGAGGAGACATGATCCATAGGCTGGCCAAAGGAGATGTGCACTCAGCCTAGAGGGGTGGGTAGCTGGGAACAAGATCACCTTTCCTAAGCCCCCCACCCAGGAGTAGGGAAAGCAATGGGGACATCCTAGAGCAAGCAACCAGATCCCAAGCCTGCCGCTTCCTTGGGGATGGACAGACAGAGGCAGCCCTGAGAGCTCCCAGTCCTTAGCTCCAGCCAAACTGGCTTTTTATCTTCTCTAAGCTCTCCCTCCCATTCCTACCCTCACCAGTGCAGGTGTCCCGATTACCTGTCACCCGTGAGATGTACCTCCTTGTCCTTGCTCTGCTGCCCCTTACCCTGGGTCCTACCTACCTCCTCTTGCCTTCCCTGCAGCACTGGCCAACACCACCTCCTTTTCCAAGGCTCAGCTCAAAACAGCTTTCTCTTTTGAAAGCTTCTCTCAGCACAATTCTGTTCTGTCTTTTGGGCTGGGACCCTGGTGGGACCTCTGCCCACACCAGAGGCTCCCTGGCCCAGCGTGTTGCCATCCCTCACTGAACAGGTTCTGTTGAAGTTGCTTCTTCTATTTTACAAAGGCCAGCAGGAGGCTGGGAGGGTTTTCGTGGAGCTGCAGAGCTGCGTGCCTGCATCGGATTTGTGCTTTAGAAGTTCACTAGGGCTGGCAGAGGCAAGATGAGGGCACAGGGCTTCTGTGATTGCCAGGCAGGGAGGCTGTGAGGGCCAGGGGAGGGGAGGGCGTCTCACAGTACAGCCTTTGCTTTTTCAGAGGTCTCTGAGCTTGGCCCTGCATGAAAGTCGTGTGTCTGACTCCCCACCTCCCAGCCCCATCCAGGAGAGCAAGAAATCAAATCCCTCATATGAGAGTAAAAGGATCTTTGGTGCCAGGGGCAGGATTGTAAAGAATTTTTTTAAATGCACAAAAAGGTCATAATGTAAAATTTAGTATCTCAGCCCCACTCCTGCCTGCTTTAGAGACAAGGCCTTGCTCTGTCATCCAGGCTGGCCTTGAACAAGAGATCTTCCAAAGTGCTGGAATCACAAGCCCGGACCATTGTCTTGGTTTCATACTGAGTGTTCTAGGGTCTCATTAGCTCAGACTGGCTTTGTATTCACTGTGCATCCAAGGCTGACCTTGCACTTCTGAGTCTCCTGCTTCTCCACCTCCTGGGTACTGGATCCAGGTATGTCCCACTGTACTTGATTTATACAGTGGTGGGGATTAAACTGAGGCCCCTGTGCTTGATAGGCAAGTATTGTATCTACAGAGCCATATCCCCAGCCTCAATT
Source organism: Rhynchomys soricoides (assembly GCA_019843965.1). Lineage (NCBI taxonomy): Eukaryota > Metazoa > Chordata > Mammalia > Rodentia > Muridae > Rhynchomys > Rhynchomys soricoides. The sequence continues at coordinate 416,703 of JADRCH010000311.1, read as the reverse complement.
TTAACTGTTGTTTGTTTGTTTGTTTGTTGTTTTTGAGTCAGGGTCTACTGTGTTACTCTGGCTGGCTTCAAACTCACAGAGACCCACCTACTTCTGCCTCCCAAGTGCTGGGATTAAGGCATGAGCTACTACACTGAGCAACTGCTTCTTTGAGATTGGTTTTATTTATGTGTGGGCTGGGTGACCTATGATTGTATGTGGGCATATGCATGCCATGGTATGCATGAAGATTAGAGGGCAGAAAGACTGTAAGAGTTGGTTCTCTCCTCCCTCCATGTGGGCCCAAGGATTAAACGGAGTCACATAATTGGTGCCACTTGCCTTTTGGACACCCCTTGTTTTTGTGTTCAGTTTAGTAGTAAACAGATCCAATTGTGCATCAGGTCTCTGGAGCTTTCCCATGCTGCAAAGGTGAACCTCTGCATCTGCTACACAGAGCCCCCACCTCCCATCCCACTCTCCTGCCTTTTGCCCCCTCCCATGTTTCACTGTCTATAAGCGAGTACTTTCTACCCCCTCTGAGGGTATCATTCTTTTGTGACTTAGAGTCTATACATTTCTCAATCTTCAGGTTGTTCTGCCTCAGCTGGTATACAAGCTCAGATTTGGAACACAGTGGCTTATTGTCACCCAAGCTGAAGGTACCCTCACCCTGTTTCTTGCCCTTGGGTGTAAAACCAAAGCCTAGTGACCTTGAGCCTTGAGTGAGGATTCCTGGGACCTCTTGGGTAATTTTCTCTCAGACAAGCCATCAAAGTCCACTCTAATCAGATCGGGCTGAGAACCCAACATCCCAAATTATGATTAATTTTCATGACCTGTATTTTTGTGATGTATGGATGCTGGCTACTCAGAGTGTGGTCCTGAATTCCTTGGAGCTGGTTACAAAAGTCCTCCCAGGCCCCACCTCCACTACAGCATCTCAATGAGTGTGTTAGCTTGATCTCAGGGGCTGGTGAGCACAGGATGGGGAGAGGACCTGGGAGCTGGGCCAGTGCAGAAGAGAGGATGTGCTAAGAGTTGGGGAAAGGGACCTGACCCCAGAGCTCCGCCCCTTACCCCCACACCAGGAAGGTAGAGGCTGGCAGAGAGCGTAGGCTGATGTGGGGCCTGGCCAGAGTTGCCTTTAAGTAGACTGTTTCTGTACATCTGTGTAAAGCTTCCTGGTGCCTTAGTTCCTGGTCCTTCGTCACCAGCTTGGTGTCCAGAGACCCAAGGCCTCAGAGTTATGGGAGCATGGCCTTGAAGTTGGCCTTCTCCCTCCTCCTGCCCTGTCACTGATTAGATACCCTCCCAGCAGGGCATCTAATCTGCTGAGGTCTCTATAACAATCCTATTCAGTGATACTTAACATAATGGCTTACAGGGTATCATGGAAGGGGTGCACAGTCACCAGGCTGCTCAGTCCCCACAAAAGGCCAGGAGGATGGCACAGGGTGAGTCCTGGAATACTACAGTGTCCCATGTGTAGTAAGTGCCCAAGTTAACATTTGAAATTTAGGCTCTGTCAGGGCCGAGAACCTCACCCAAGCACCTATGTTTTTGCTCTTTTATCTTTTCCAGAGGACTGTTAAGTGCTGAATCTAGGATTTGAACTCAGGGTTATGCATGCCCAGACCCTAAATCCTTAATTGCTGAGCCCAGCCTCTCCACCTCACTCTCAGACAAGAAGCTGCACAAGCCAGACTGAGCACTTGAGGATCCCTGTGGACTAGCTTCCAGTCCCCCTGAGTCCCCCTGGGACTGTCATCTTAGCAGTAACCGTCACCGATGAGCCCAGTCCCAGGAGTCGCAGCTGTAGTCTGGGAGGCTGAGGCTCATGAGCTCAGCACCACGAGGAGAGATGGAAAGTGACACCTTCTGGTCCCGAGGCTCTGTGCCTAGGGGAGGGGGCTCAGATTGCACACCTGGGCCTGGTGTAGCAGCTGTCACATCAGGAGGTGGCAGGAATGGGAACTGACAGTGTGCTTGCCCACCCAGGCACTGTGGGGTGCCCATCACACAGGATGGAGGCTGAGAGGGGGGAAGTGGGGGTACAGAGCACATGAGACAACCCCTGGCTAGACAGTCAGGGTCTGTGTTGGCTTCTACACAATGTAGAAGGCACAGGGGTGGCAAGTGGTGATTGAAATGGCAGCTGGAACCCTCCCTCCCTACAAACCGTGGTGAGTTACTTCTTCTGGACTTCAGTTCCCGACTCTAATGGAGGTGGTAATGGTACCTCTTGCCCCGCTGAGAGCCTTTGGGGCACCAGCATACATGAAGTCCCCAGTGCCTGGCACACCTTCTCATGTGGGTTGGCTTTGAAGAGAAGCAATTTACACCTGGCTGCTGTGAGGGGCAGGTGAATTACATATGGGAGAAAAAAAACACATGGTGCCAAGTGTACAGCAAGCTCTGTCAGTAATTGGTATTATTATTAGGAACAGGCCTGCTACATAATTTGCAGAGCTCAATGGAAAAGGAAATGTGGGGCTTTCACACAGAACTGATTAAAAGCTCCAAAATGGTGGGGCCAGTGAGGTTGCCATAGTAAGGAAAGGCACTTGCCACCACCCCTGACACGAGTTGCATCCCGAGAACCCACACGATGGAAAGAGAGAACTGACCCCGACAAGTTGTCCTCTGACCTCTACATGTGCACGGTGGCAGGAGCACGCACGCACGCAGACACACACACACACACAGCTTTAAAATGTAAATTTAACAATAATAATAATTCCAAGAATGGTACAGAGCCATAGGCAGACAGCAGGTCTGTCTGAGCATACACATCTGCAAAGTCTATAGCTGGTTTTGGTGAGGAGACAAGATTACCAAGGTTGATTCCCCAGCCCTGTCTCCTGGACTCCTGACTATTCTGGTAACATTCTGTGTGTGGTGGGAGCTTCTGACCTTCCCTCTCATCAGCATACTCATCATGAAAGAGCTGACTCCATGACGTGAAGGCACATGACCCCACTGCATGGCCTTTCAGACGTGAGCAAATGGCTGCTCCCTGCAGATAGGTCACCACTGACTGAAGCAAGAATTCCAAAGATGAGCTTATTGGGTTGACTTCTAGGATTGTAATGACACCCCCGAACATCCACATCCCTGAAAAGTCTCACCCCAGCATGAAAGACACCCCTTTCCATAACCCATCATACTCTCCAGCACCTCCTGAGACCACGAGACCACATGCAACTCATGCAGAATTACATGCAGCTGGTGAGGGGGTCCTGGAGGGCCTAGCTGCAATCTCAAGTGGGTGGAGTCTAATGACCCTCCCCACTTCTTCTATGTCTGTAGTCCCAATATGTCTTTGTGTGTGTGTGTGTGTGTGTGTGTGTGTGTGTGCATTCATATGTGCATGCACATGGAAGGCAGAGGGCAATAGCTCCGCCCTGTTTTTAACATCAGGGTGCATGGTATGTATGTCTGTACAGGCACATGCACACCACCACGTGTATGGAAGGCAGAGGACAACTCTCAGGCATTGGTTCTCTCTACTGTGGTATCTGGGACTCAAATTCAAGAACGTAGGCTTGTGGCAAGTGCCTATACTCACTGAGCTACCTCACCAGACCCTTGCCACCTATTTTTTGAGATTGGGTCTCTCACCAAAACTGGAGTTCATTGATTGCTTAGACTGGCTGGTCAGTAAGCTCTGGGGGTCCTCTTGTCCCTACTTCTGAAGGCAGCAGTTACAGATGTATGCGGCCACCACCTGGCCTTTTATGTGAATGATGGGGACCCCAACTCAGGACCTCACACATGTGCAGCAAGTGCTGTACCCACTGAGCCATCTCTTCTCAGCAGAGTCAATTCTGAAGCTCTCTTGTGAGTAGTCACAGCTGCTTTGACAACTATAGCTGTAGCTATTATGCCCAGGGGACAGCTTGCCAGAGCAGAGCCTGAGAAATCATGCCCACCCCAAAGAAGGCAGGAGCAAAGGTAATAGGACCCTGTCCTGATGCACTACGATGACCCAGAACAACCTTAGGATAAAACAGGTGCTCCAGGACCCTGTGGTAACAGAGGGTGTGCAGAGGAGGAAAGAAGGGTGGGAAGGACAGTGCCCATGTATCAGCCCGGGCTGTCCCTGGGGGTGGGCACGGGGGTGGTTCTGTTCTCTTGGTGTCTCTGTGTTTTTCCCAATGGCAGAGATTGCTTTTGTAATAGCAGGCAAAACCCATACACGAGCCTCTATTCAATAAAAAGCACTGTTCTCATAGGAACCAGGAAAACAGCCCCCCCAGCTCGATGCAAAGTACACTCGAGGAGGAGACAGTAAAAGCCATGAAGATTAGAACAACTCATTTGTACTACCTCTACATAGCTCACCACCTCCATGAAGCCTGGTGTGAAAGGCTAGAATTGTGTTCTACTGGGCTGCCTGGCTGGTGTGTGTGTGTCTGTGTATCTGTGTGTCCTAAGTGTGATGGTGTCTGTGAGTGACTGAGTGTAGGAGGTTGAGGAGGGGAACAGTTGGTCTTTCCAGAAGCTGAACCCAAAGTGTCTTCCGTGATGCTGAGTGACAGAAAGAGAACAGGCTTTGGGGGGTGAACGACGTTGGAGTCCCAGCTGCACCAAACCTGTCACGACCCTTCCCCAAGCAGCTCCCTGGTGTAGAAAGGGAGAGCACAGAATCTAAATGTCAGGGTACAGTTCTTATAATGAAAGAAACCCAACAAGCCTCTAGTACATAGTAGGTGTGCAACCAATGAGGACTCCTCCACTTCACCCCTGACGCATTTTAGCATTACCTTGAACTTTGACATCTTCAGATGTAACCTGACCCTTGTGAAGAGGAGGCAGGACTGATGGCACTCTGAGAGGCCAGGGTCTGCAGTCCCTGAGTCACAACAGTCACCATTTAGCCCTGCGCTCCCAAGGGAGTCAAACCCTGGATAGGGCTCTGGAAGGAGCCATTTGGTGGAGAGTGGAGACCCCTGGTGGTTTTATCAGAGACTGCACTTCTCATCCTGAAAACTCCTACCCTGAGTCTTCCCTTCAAGGCCCTGCAAACATGCCTTGAAAGCGTCCTGGAAATGTTGGTGGTATTTTAGGAGCGGACAGAAAATGGTTACCAGTCTTAAGAACCCATTTTAAGATGCAGCAGAGACAAGGCCATTTTATTTTTGCTTCTTACCCTTACAACTATCCATATAGAAAAGGGGCTTGGGCAAGATACACTTACAGGCCTTTCAGGAATGACATTCTCCAGGTCACCTATGGAATGAGCAGGAATCTGAAAATTCACACGAGTTTCAAAGAACTAACTTGGCTGATAAATTGACTCTGAAGTCATATTCCCTTCCTCTTTGGTAGGCATGATGGAAATACCTAGATTCATGGTTACACAAGCCGGTGCTTGTGGTATGCCAGCCACTGGGAGAAGCCCTTTGTGTATGGCTTCTCATCCCGTTCCCCACAAAGCAAAGACTCTGAGCTTAGAGAGCAGCTGATGTTCCAAAGCATAGGTGTTTGAAACATCTATAGAGTGTAGAGTGGAGATTTGAACCCAGGACCACTGAGCTCCAGATCACAATCACTTGTGCATGAATCAGTATGCCTGCCTAACAGGGACTCACAAAGCAAAATTACTCCTCTCTCTGGGCCTCAGAGCCTCCTTGGTCAAGCCAGATGTTCTGTTTTATTATTGTTTGGTGACTGTGTTTCAGAGGGGGCCCTGTGGGTGCTCATTCCCAGCCTCAGCTGGATTTCGGACTTAATGGGTTCTCTGTGTCTGAGCACAGCCTAGAATTAGGTTGTTCCAAAAAGGGTTGGAGCTCAGAATGGACACATCTGCTAACAGAACAACAAGAAAGCACTGTTCTGCTCAGGGTGAAGTCTACAGAGCTGGAAAAAGTTGTGTGTTCCTGCAATCCCACTCCTCAGGAGGCAGAGGCAGGAAGATCTGGAGTTCAAGACTAGCCTTGGCTAAAAGAGAACCTGTCTCAAAAACTACCCTTCCAAAGCCTTCATAGCCCCCAGCTGCTTCATAGATGAAGTTCACACCCTTAACATGTATAACTGGATGCAGCTCAGCAAAACTCTAAGGCTTTGAAAGCATCACTAGCAGCCGGGCAGTGGTGGTGCATGCCTTTAATCCCAAAACTTGGGAGGTGGAGGCAGGAGGATTTCTGAGTTCGAGGCCAGCCTGGTCTATAGAGTGAGTTCCAGGACAGCCAGGGCTATACAGAGAAACCTTGTCTCGAAAAACCAAAAAAAAAAAAAAAAAAAGAAAAAAAAGCATCACTAGCAGATGAACAAACATCTTCTTCTTCTCCCTCTATCCATTAACAGGTGTTCTTCATCCCCTCCCCTCCAGGCCAGGGCAACTCAGATACGAATCCTGTATCTTGTGGAATCATAAAAGATGTGGCCTCTTTGTTTTCTGAGATAAGACTCCATCATGTGGCCCTGGCTGTCCTGGAACTCACTCTGTAGATCAGGCTACCTTCGAACTCACAGAGACCCTCCTGCCTCTGCCTTCCGAGTGCTGGGATTAATGACTTGTACCACCAACACCAGGCTAAGATGTAGCCTTTTTAAAATTGCATTTATGGGACTGGAGAGATAACTCAGTGGTTAAGAGCACTTTGTACTGCAAAGAACCCAACTTTAGCTTCAGGGGGATCACACACCCTCTTCTGGAATCTTTGGGTGCTAGCACACACATGTGCCATGTTCTCATGTGATGAAGACAATACACACACAGAAAAACAATTTTTTAAAAAAAATTGTGTGTGTATGTAGGAGAAGGGTGGAGAGAACATGCCACAGTATGTACATGAAGCTCAGAGGACAATTTGTGGAGTGGGTTCTCTCCTTCATACTTATGTAGCTTTCAGGGTTTGAACTTGAGTCACCAGGCCCTTGGGGGGCACTTGCTTAGTGGATTGCTCTCCCTGCCTGGTTATTTCACTCCTTAAATGGTAAGCTTCTTAACCCACACAGATCTATCTGCCCTGGTGGTTTAAGCCTGGAGCGGCTAGTGTGAGGGCCATATTACTTTAATCAGATAATCAGATTATTTCCCTCCTTGGCATCTGGCAGAGATCAGAGCATTAGGCAAAGGGAAATGAAAGCATAAAGCACCCATCCCACCGGGCAGATATTTATCAAGTGCCTGCTATACACAAGCCAAAGGCCCATGCTGCAGTGTAGGCTGCCCCTGGGGCTTCCTTAGCGAAAGCCTGGTCCCATGTTCTTCCTGCCCAGTCTTCAGAGCTCACATCTGTCTCCATAAGTGCCATCTTGAGCATTTCACATGGAATCCCTCACCTGACCCACATGACAGCAGATCCAGGAAGGGTCTTATTGACAGCTGCAGCACGAGGAGAGTTTGTGTGCCCATATGTGGAAGGTCAGTAGGCTTCCAGTGTGGTGTGATGAAGGCTTCCGTGCCACCTCTGCATGCCATGGCTTCCTTGAAGGCTCTGAGGTGGTCATGATGGTCATCAGGCAAAATGCCTCGGTATTCTTCTCCAGCAAAAGAGAGATTGAGCTTTCTAGGGTTATCTTCCAACAATGAGGAGGATGGTCACTTCAAAATCATGAATGAGGGCCTGGAGAGATGGCTCAACGGTTAAGAGCACTCACTGATCTTTCAGAGGACTTGAGTTCAATTCCCAGCAACCACACGGTGGCTCACAACCATCTGTAATGGGATCTGATGACCTCTTCTGGTGCGTCTGAAAAGAGTGACACTGTACTCATATAAAATAAATAAATAAATCTTTGGGGAGGGGGACTTGAATGAATCTCATCTTACATCTTGTTATCCCAAAGTTGCTTAGACCTACCTCTCCCCTAACCCTGTGGTCCTCCACTGCAACTGATCAAAGTCACCTTGTGAGTTTTGGAGCAAATAAAATAGTGACACCTGGGCCATGTTAAAGACCATCTTCCTATAAAGTTAAGACTCTGGGGGTGACTGCAGGTACCAAGGGTTTTAAACAAGCACCCAAGGTACTTCTAGCACACAAGGAAAGCTTGGGGGTTAGAATTTGGATACCAGGTCCAAAAGAGGTCATTGTCCTGGGCTGAGGACCCTAGCCAGAATAAATGAAGACGTTCATCAAAAAAATCACACCCATGGCCTATTGCTAGACCCCACTGCCCAGAGTATACCAGTAATTAATAATTTTTAAAATCCTGTAATTTTCTTGTGAATAGCATAATTACATTGCTTGGTAATGTGCGTGTGTGCTAAGAGCATTAATTTACTAAATGTAAGCATCTACATCTATGCCGCAATTATTGTAAACCATGTTAGCATGCTTTGATTTTTAACCCTTGCACATCTCCCATTATAGTGTCCAAGAGCTGGGGATGTGGCTTAGTCAACAAAGCACTTGCTTTACAACCGTGAGTGCCTGACTTTCACCCCTAGAACCTACATTAAAAAAAAAAAGACAGGCCGGGCAGTGGTGGCACACGCCTTTAATCCCAGCACTTGGGAGGCAGAGACAGGCGGATTTCTGAGTTCGAGGCCAGCCTGGTCTACAGAGTGAGTTCCAGGACAGCCAGGGCTACACAGAGAAATCCTGTCTCGAAAAACCGGAAAAAAAAAAAAAAAAAAAGACAGGAATAGTGACACAAACTTGTACCCTCAGTGTTGGGGACTGGGGATGGGGGGGGGCGGAGGAATGACATCTGAGGTTGTACACACACACACACACACACACACACACACACACAAACACGAAGGACCCAAAACCTCATCAGCTTCTAGAGATTTCACATCTGATATTCAACCACAGGCTGAGCTGCCCAGCCCTAACACATCCCCTCCGTGGACGTTTGCAGACTTGATCCTAATTCTCCACCACTCTAGAGTTTCATTACACCTAATCCCTTGACCATGGCTTTGTGGTGGGTTGGATGTTCCCTCAGCTCCTTGACTGTGACCTTACTATATAGTTTGTGCTGAGCAGTGAACTAAGGTCGACAGAAGCTAAACAGATCCCAATATGGCTGACAGGTCTCATATGGTTGCTGCCCATCAGCCTGAACCTGGGATGGTTCATTGTATGGGTGCACTGGACTGGACTAAGGAATGTCCAGATAACTGATGAACCCCATTAGTGGGTGTGTCTGTAAGGGTGTCTCTGGAAGAGATTAGCACTGGACTCTCTGGATGACCACCCCTGGGTAGTTTTGTTGTTGTTGCTCTCACAAAATACCCAACAAAAAACAACTTAAAAAGGGAAAGGATTGGGGCTGGAGAGATGTTCTAGCAGTGAAGAGCACTGACTGCTCTTCCCAGGTCCAGAGTTCAATTCCCAGCAACCACACGGTGGCTTACAACCATCTGTAATGGGATCCAATGCCCTCTTCTGGTGTGTCTGAAGAGAGCAGCAGTGCACTGACGTATATAAAACGAATAAATCTTTTTAAAAAGGGGGGAAGGGTTTACAGTTTGAGGCTTCGTGGAAGGAGTGTGAAGTGTGAAGCAGCTGCTTGTATTGCTTCCAGCTTCAGAAAGCAGGATGAGATGAATGCTGGCGCTCAGCTCAATTTCTCCTTTTTATTCAGTCTAAGACCCCAGCCCACAGGATGGTGGTACCCAATTTAGGGTGTGTCTTCCTTCTCAATGAACCTAATCTGCAAACTCCCTCAGATGTGCTTAGAGGCTTGTCTCCTAGGTGAATCTACCACAATTGATAATCAAGGCTGAACATCACACCACCGTAACCAGTTCGGGTGGACAACGGCCCATCCTCCAAGGGCCTGAACTGAAGGAGGGAGGAGAAAGGGCAAGCTCTCTTCTTCAGCCAAGCTGACATTTTCTCCTGCCCTTGGACATCCACATTCCTGATTCATGTTCATCTGCTCTCAGGCTAAAGCTCATCCCCAGCTTATCTGGCTCAGCAGCTTGCAGGTAGCACATTGTGGGACTCTTTGGCCTCCAGAGTCATGTGAGCCCATTTCCACAATAAGCTGTCAAATGCATGCGTGCACACTATTGGCTGATACAGGGCTGCAGGAAGAGACAAAGCTCTGTGCTGTGCCTGTGGCCATGCTGGCCTGAGAAGCTCTGAGGGGAATAGCCAAGCACTTCTGGATTATGTCTGGAAGGACACTTCAGAGCGGGTTAGCGAAGGGGGATGCCCTGTCTCTGATGTGAGTGGTACCACCTGAGAGCTTCGAAGAAAGAAGAGGGAAGTCCTGCCTCAGGCAGTCTATGCTGTCTCCTAGGGGTGAACAGCCAGGTTTTGTTTGTTTGTTTGTTTGTTGTTGTTTTGTTTTTTATTTTCTTCATTCCCCTGTGGCCTTGCTGTTATCTCTCCCCGTGATGCCAAAGCAGTGACTCCAGCCAATACTGGACCAAAACCTCTGAGACCATGAGTCAAAGGGACTTTCATCCTTGAATCTTCAGGTGTTTTTCCCTGAAAAACTGAAACATCTGCTTCCTGGAGCACAGCCATGCAGCCAAGCAAGACGGTGCAGTAGAGGGTGAGAATACCACTGTTTTAACAACCAACCAGCTCTGGGACGGTGGTTAAGCAGCATCAGGGCAGCCTTAGCTGCCTAACACACATAGACTAAGCTGGAGATAGATATTCAGATTATTATTCTTTCTCTGAGAATTTGAAGGCCTACCCCAAGGGCAAAGACTGACTGAACAGAAAGGATTTCCCTGTGGGTGTCCAGTGATCATGTCTAGCATTTTGAGGGTTGTGGCTGTTAGCTTTTTGTCTAAGCTCCGCCCATAGTTACCTGGCAACAGCCAGGTATGCCTGACTCACTATAAAAGGGACTGCTTGTCCCCTCCTCCCTCTCTTGTTCTTGCCTTTCTGCTCCTGCTCTGTCCCCTTGTCCCTTCCCCCCACTCTCCACATGCTCATGGCCAGCCTCTACTTCTCTACTCCTCCCCCTCTCTCTCATACCGTCCCTCAGGGGGAAGGGATGCCTCAGCATGGATCCACCGAGGCACCCCCTTCCCCCACACCTCACCACACATCCATAAAACATTTTCTTCTCCTCTCTTTATCTTTTTATAAACACATCTGTGGTCAAGTCTCAGTCTAAGGGTAGAGATTCTTCACCTCAATACTTCAAAATGAAACAACTTAGCTCCGTCTCATCATGTATGTGGCCTTAGGTCCCTAAATTTCTCTGAGCCTCAGTTTCCTCATCTGTAGAAGGGGACAATGATAACAATAGCTGCCGGTGCTGTGCAGATTAAATAATCTCTGTATCAGATGTATAGATCAGGATGTGGTTCACAGTTACATCAGAGAAGCAGCTGCTCTGCTCACACAATTCTCTTAATAAACAGCCAGAGTCTTATCATTCTTAGGAGCTGAAGTAAAGAGAGATCTACTGGTCAATTTTCTGTCTCCATTACTGTGGTGAAGTGAATGAGAAAGGTCCCTGGTAGTCTCTGGCATTTGGACATTTGATCCCAGTTGTCAGTGCTGGCTGAGGAAATAGAAGAGGTACAACCTTGTTGGAAGGACCTCAGCGTCACTGGGGGCGGCTGGAGAGGGAGAATCCTGGGGACACTTCCAGTTCTCTGCTCTGTGCTTCTGGTTCTGTTCTGTGAACTTTCAGCTTTCTGGGCCCGCCCCGCTGTGTCTGTAATCTCCTGTCGTGCTTCTTTCTGCTCTGCCTTTGTGGACCCTCGTCCCTCTGGAACCATATTCCATAAACCTCCTCTGTAAGTTGACTTGTCATGGTGTTTTTATCACAGCAACAGAAAAGTAAGCAATACAGCGGTGTGTGTGTGTGTCTGTGTGTGTGTGTGTGTGTGTGTGTAGGTCAGAGGACAGCCTCGGGTGTTGTTCCTCAGATACCATCCACCATTTTTTTTTTTTTTTTGTCTCTCACTGGACAAGCAAGTTAGCCGGGCTGGCCAATGAGCCTCAGAGACCTTCCTGTCTCTTCCTTCCCAATGTTGGGATTACAGGTAAAAACTATCAAAAAGGCCTGACCTTTTTTTTATGTAGGTTCTAAGATTTGAACTCTGGTCCTTGTGCTTACACCTTACCCACTGAACCATGTCTCCAGCCCCTATTAGTGGCTGGCATCAGGCAGCCATGAAGTACTTGGCTAGCATGGTGGAGTAGAAGCAGACTAGAAAGTGGCAGAGGAGGGGTAAGTTCCCTGGGTTGATTGGTGGGCCTTCCAGATTCTGAGGCTTGGTTTATTCCAAAGTAAAAAAAAAAAGAAAAAGAAAAACAAAACCAAAAAGGATGCTGCTGGGAAGTAGGGTCAGAGCTTCCTGTCCAGTGTCCTCTGCTGCCTGTAGTAAGGCCCCTCCTTCCCAGGGGACTCTGAACCCTGCTGAGCTGGCAGATCCTGGGGGCCTGACAGCTGTGCACACAACCCCATGCCAGTACAAAGCTGCTCTCTCTAAAAGGCAAGGATAGGCTCAGGGCTTTCTCTGGATAACAGTTGGGGGGAGGGACTGGCCTATAGGCCAGGTCTAGAGCTCACTAGAGCCAGATGCTCAGATGGGGTAGGTTGGCCAGGCTCCGGAGGAAACAGAGTGGATGTCCTAACTCTGGTCACTTTGCTCTGGGAGTCTCAGTTTCCTTTAAATGAGGCTCATATTCTCATTCATCTTGGCCCTGTCCAGATATTCCGAACAGGTTCTGTGTGGGGGTTGAGATGGGGAAAAAGACCCTTGCTAAACTGCAAAGATTTGAGGGTCTAGAGGCTGCTCTTAGGTCCTCAGTTTCTATGTTGTAAAACCCAAGCAAGAAGTTTAAGGGACTTCACAGCTGGGACATGCCTCTACCCAGTCCTGCATGCAGGCCTTTCTCTTTCTGACTCTCCAGGAATGTGATTGGATGCCATCAACTCTGTTGTTATGTATCAATGTGTTAAGTTGTGGTTTCCCCACCCCACACCCCCTACCACAGCACTGGGGATGGAAGCCAGGCCAAGCACTCAGCTATGTTCACAGATCCTTTACAGATCTATTTAGAGACAGGATCTCTAAATAGTCTTGAACCTGTGCTCCTCATGCTCAGCTTCCCAAGTAGCCAGAATAACAGGCCTTTGCCTGGATCTGAATCTAAAATGTTTTCTTATAGCCTCATGTTTTGAAAGGTCAGGCCCTGGCTTGTGGCTCTATGAAGCCTTTAGGAGGTGGGGCTGTCTCCCATCTAGCTCTCTCTGTTTCTGGAACTGTCCCATGTCAGCAGTCACCATCACACACTCTGGATGCCTCAAACCCGACTTACCTCATGATAAACTGGACCCTCCAAAACCATGAGCCCAAATCAGCTTTTCTTCCCTTAAACTGTCAGATATGTTGCCATGGTGACCGATACACTGAATGGTTCCTGCCAGTAAGACAAGGAACGAAATGAACAAAATAAGTAGGTCCCAAAGTGAAACTTAGTGTCCTTTCCTGTCACCAATTAAAACACACCAACAAAAGCAACTTACATGAGACAATGTTTATCTTGGCTCACAGTTCCAGATATGATCCTCCGTGGTGGAGAAATCAAGGCAAGGGAGCTCAGAGCAGCTGGTCATGTCTCATCCACAGTAAGAGATGGGAATGAATGTTATTCTTCAGACCCCTGTTCATTGCAGTCCAGAACCCCTGCCTGGGAATGGTCCCACCCACGACAAAATGGGTCTTTCCACATCAATTAACAAAATCACGATGATCCCTCACAGGCAAGCCCAGACACCCATTTTCCATGGGGATTCTAGAGCTTGTGATGCAGTTGGCTCAGTCCTCCAGATCTTTATAACACAGGGACTGATAAAGCTGAGACTTGAAGGCTCACGCCTGGAGGCCTTATGGTGTCAAGAGGACTCTTATTTTCGGCAATCAACATCAGGGATAATTGGGGACAAGAAGGAACTTGAGTATAGACTGTGGAGTGGAAAGATGTAGCTGAGGGCTAGAGAAGTGGCTTGCTTACTTAGCAAGCCTTTAGCCTGAGGACCACTGTTAAAGTTCCCAGAACCCACAACAGGTGTCTCACAACTATCTACAAGTCCAGATTCAGGAGATTGTGTAGCCTCCAGGGGATCTATCTGGCCTCCAGGGGATCTGTATAGCTCCAGAGAATCTGTGTAGCCTCTAAGGATCTGTCTATCCTTCAGGAGATTTGTCTGACCTCCAGGTATCTGTCTGGATATTTGGGCACCCAAGCACATGTCTTTCACATTTATGGAGACATGTACGTACCAACACATATTTTTAATCAAATAAATAGTTTTTTAAAAGGGAGATTTAGAAAGGTTGGCAAAAAGAGGCTGGAGTTGTTACTGACAGCAGACAGTAGGATCTCCTATTGATTAGAACACTCACATTCATAAAAAGAGGCCAGACAATAAGATGTTTACAGTGAGACTCACCAGGGGCACAGAATGACAGCTTTGTTTCCTTTTTCTCTCTCTCAATCATCTGCATGTTAGATTTCCAGGATATCAAAAGTGTGTTAATTTTATTTTGAAACAAGATCTCAGATGCTTAGACTTCAGCAAGCCTTGGGCTGCTGTTGCTACAGACTTTGTAGCAACAAAGTCTTGGGCTACAGACTTTGTTCCATGCCAGGTCTTTTTATTCATTTGTTTGTTATAGGAGATCGAACCCATGGCCTTTTATATTCAAGGCAAGAGCTCTGCCACTGAGCTACAGCCCCAGCCCTTAAAAGGCTATTTTATTTATCAGTTGGAGGTATGGCTTGATTGGTAAAGTGCTCATCTATTATGCCCAAAGCCCTGGGTTTGATCCCTAGCTCTTCCAGTATAAACTGCCTGGCCTTGGGCAAGGAATTGCTTCTCCAGGCTTCAGTTAACCCCACCTCCCATGCTGTTGTTCTGTTGTTGTTTTGGTAGTGGTGGTGGTGGTGGTGGTAATCGAACACAGAGCTTTAGATTTGCTAAACAAGAGAGTTCTACCTCTGATCTAAATCCCCAGTTTGTTAATGTCCCCATTATAAATGATGTTGAGTGCAGGCTCTGACTCCCAGGACTCATTGAAGGCTATATGAGTTGAAGGTGGGTCCCAGTGCCTGGTGACTAAGAGGTATGAGCATCATTTTTATTGGCCATTCACTATGTATTTAATTGACTTGTGGATGGCATAGTCCCAGTGCCTGGTGACTAAGAGGTATGAGCGTCATTTTATTGGCCATTCACTATGTCTGTAATTGACTTGTGGATGGCATGAGTATGGAGAGGGGAGATAGTCCAGCTTCCAGAATTCTCACAGAACACGTACTGTTCAGCATGTATTGCTGAGCACATCTCAGGGAAGCTATCAGCAGCCAGATACCTCCGTTAGCTCTGGTCTGATGCTATTTCCCAGGACCCACTTACGAAGTCTTTCCACCCCTTCCCAGCCACTAGAAATTGGCCCCTACCCTCTGCTCTTTGTGGCCGTTATCATACATGTGGCTCAAAGAACAATTGCTAAATGAGTCCCAATCAGCTCCTCAGAGGACTCTGGGAGATCTGCAAGGACTTCTTGGTCACAATAGCTGTGTGCATCTGTGTGCACGAGTGTGACCTGTTTATATATAAACACGAAGTAATTTTTCATGCTTCTTATATACACAGAATTTTCTGGGAACGAGACTATTGTGTATTCAGAGAGAAGATTGTCCTTTGTTTTGTTTGGCGTCTTGCCAGGACTCGGTGCCTAATTCTTGTCATTGGCAACAGGGCGGCTCGTGGTGTCTGAGTCAGCTTCACAGCCACCTGTGTCCACTGTCTTTGTGGCTATTGTGGCCCTCACGGTTGCTTCTCTAGGAGCAAATGTGGGGCCATGAAACCCTATCTACCTCCTATAGTCAGTTTGCACCCTGCATCTTGAAATTCAAATTATTTTATTATAAATTACTTTCCATTTTTTCTTTCATGGTGTAGTTAGGATATTACATTAATTTTTTCATTTGTTTAAAAGCATATGTGCACACAGGTTAGATTATTTATGAATTTCATTTCTACCTAGGGAAGAGAACACTAGGAAATATTTGTCATAGGAGCCAGGCACTGGCCTGCAAACCACCACTCCAGAGCCCACATTTGCATAATTCAGGAGAACCATTTCTGAATGGGTCTCAGCATCAGCCTTCAGCCAGGAGAAGTCTGTTACTGAGATGAAATACTCAGCCATTCACTGGCCTGTGGGATATGCAGTCTACCTCCATTGCTGTTCTGCTAAATGGAGTCTTTCCCTCTCCCCCAAGGAATTTTCCATGACTGGTCTTTATGCCCACTCCTGTCAGTCAGTGTCTTTTCCAGACTCCCTTGGGTCTGGACAAAAAGCACCTGTGTGGTTTGGCCAGTCTGTACTCTCACATGCTGCCTTCTGGCCTTGGTGCTGAGGCCTCTTCTCTCTGGAATATCTAGTCGGCATCTCTGCCAGCCTCCACCACCCACCCTCCTCTCCACCAGGCTATACCCATGACTTCCCATTCTGTTCTGGCATCTCTAAAATACTTCTAGAAAACTCTTCCCACCCAGGCCTGGAACTGGCCAGAGAAAAGTGGCTGCTGGGGGAAGGTGAGCAAAATGTTCTATTTGAGAGCTTCCAGGTAAGAACACTGAACCATTGTGAGGCAGAGGGTAAGGTGCCTCCCTACATAGCTAGGCCAAGTGGGCTTTGGATGTTCCCATCCTTGAACCTGATATTCATCTACGAAACTATAGTTTCTGGCCCAGTGGGAATACTACAGGCTGCTTTGGGATAAATCAGTAGACACTTTGCACAAAGATAGAGCGAGGCATGCCCAGAAGCTCCTCCCATAGACAGCTATCAGCAAAGTCACTTCTCTGCAGAGTTATGAAGACAGTGAGGATGGGCATCCCTGGGACTTGGTGGATCCTCAGTGAAGGGAGGGCAGAGAGGCTGACCTGGCACTGATAACCAGGTGGCTTAGATAGCATTGGAGGCTGAGGCTGAAGGAAATCCGGAGTTTCCTGTCAGGATCTGTGTCCCGAGCTACGGTCTCGCCAGCAAGAATGACGCGGCACACATAGGATCCTTCTGCAGTAAAGCTTTAATGCATCTTGAGAGGGAGAGCATAAGCTTGCCACGAGTGGAGACCCTGAACAATAGAACACCCGCCCCTTATATAGGTCACAGCGCTTGCCTGGGACATGGAGCTTCCCCATTGGCTCCCCGCACACCAGGCCAGATGCCGCCACGAGAGAGGCTGAGACTCTGAGGTGGAAAATTACCAGGTGCATGCGCACTAGCCTGTTTACAACTTGTCCTCGGCCGAATGTAGGCGCCATCTTGTAATGGCGAATGTGGGTGCTCAGGCGGCTCCCTACAGATATGTGCAGAGGACTTGGTTGATTTAATGAGATTCTAGCCTTGTGTGGTAGCATACACTTGTAATTCCATCATTTGGGAGGTGGAAGCAAGACAGTTGAGCGCTGAAGGCCAGCTTTGACTACACAGTGCATTTAAATCTAGCCTGGGCTACATGAAGCCCTGTCTCAAAATATACAATCATTAATCAAATAGCAACCTTCCCCCTTCATATTATTTTTAAATATGGTTTTGTGTGGTTCAGGCTGGGCTTGAACCTGCTATGTTGCTGGAATGACCTTGAACTTGGATCCTTCCTCCTGCCACCTCCTAAGTGCTGTTATAACAGGTGTGTGCCACACTCCTTGGTTCATGATGCTACACTGGATGGAGCATCCTGGGGAGAAATAGAAACAGGGTGGACCGGGGTGGTGGGAGATTGTAAATAGCCATTGGAGAGTCTTAGAAAGATCAACAAGGATGCTGGACTCTGCTGCCATTTTAACAGGATCTCACAGGGAGAGGGAGTCTGGGGGTGGAGAATGGACACGTTCTGTCTCAGGCAAACCCTGAAGCCTTGGTGACTTACATCTGGGGCCCATCTTTCCTCTTGCTTTCAGAACTCTTAACTTCCAATATCTCCTATCTCACTGTTTGTCAATAGCTGAACTTTTAATCTATTTTTATTTTTAAAGTCATGCATCTGTGGAATGGGGTCTGTGCACATGTGAGTGCAGTGCTCAAGGAAGCCAGAGCAAGTGTTGGATCTCCTGGAGCTGGAGTCCAAACTTGGGTCCTTTGCAAGTGTAGTACTTAATTCTTTACAGCTGAGCCCTTTCTCCAGCCTCTAATAGCAGAATCAAATTACAAGTATTCACTTACATGTCATGGCACCCATGTAGAGGCCAGAGATCAACCTGCAAGAATTGGTTCTTTCCTTCTACCATGTAGGTCCCAGAATTGAACTTGGGTCATCATTCCTGGTGGCAAGCACCCTTACCCACTGAACTGTCTCACTAGCCCAGCAGCTGAATTTTGATATATTCATTGGCTCAGAGAACACAGCACAAAAGATGACTGCAAATTTTGGACTGCTTTTCAGGGACTGGACGGTATTAATCACTAGGGCATATGCATACATTTGAGAGACTCCGTGTGTGTAGAAGCCAAATGCTTTCCAGTGAGGCTGCCTACAAGGCACGGGTGGGAAGTAGGAAAGGCCGAGAGGAGAAGTTGATACTTCAACCCCACAAATCCCCCAGGTTCCATATATCCCTCTGACAAGAATCTGGGTCCCTATTACAGTCTTGATCTATGCCACTAATTTCCTGACAGTGCAGGATCTAGAGATTGGCTTTGACTGAATCACACTGTAGTTTGGATATGATTTGAATATATTCCCTGCAGTTTCAGGTCCTGAAACAGTCCTCATTGTATGAAGAGGATGAAAGTAATCTGACCATGCGTCCAAAGGTGTGGCCCCTGAAGATTAGAGATAGATAAAGTCATTAGGAGACAGAGAGAACATTCACATATGCGTGCACACACGCATGCACACACACACACACATACATACATACACTCACTCATACACACACACACACACTCTCTCATACACACACACACACACACACTCACTCATATGCACACACTCTCTCTCCCATCTTACCACATGACATTCCATGTTGCTTAAGGATGCTGCCAGCAAGAAGGCCATCAACAGTTGCAGACATTTGACTTTGGATGGACTTTCAGAACTGTGAATCAAAATAAGTCGGTCTGCCTACCTGCCTGCCTTTCTTTCTTATTTAAAACTCTATATTTCTGAGTGTTTTGCCTGTGTGTAAGTATAAACAGCATGTTGTGTGGTACCTATGGAAGCCAGAAGAGAGTATTGGATACCCTGAACTGGAATTACAGACTGTTGTGAGGGGCCATGTGGATGTTGGGAACTGAACCTGGACCTCTGTAAAAGCAGCAAGTGCTCTTATTTGCTATTCATTTCTGTGGCCCTTAAGCCACCTTTCTTTATAACTCACATAGTCTATAGCCCTTTGTGACTCACAGTAGAAACACACTAATATAGAGAAGACTTGGTGCCACTCTTTAGCGGGTGCCACTCATTAGTATGCCACTCCACAGGCTTTATGGGTAAGGCTTAGATCGCCCTCAAGAGGAATGCTCCGTTCATTCCACAGCAAAGTGCCGTCAGGTTGGAAGTCAGGCCAAGACAATCAGCTGGGACCAGTGGGACCATTTTAGCAGATGGAAAAATAAGAAGGCTGGGACCATGTCCCCCAAAAGGTGCCTGGAAATTTGGCTAAGACTGAAAAGATTTCTGGCAAGGGATACGAAGTGACCAGAATCATCTTACGTAATTGGTAGGAGTAAAATGAGAAAACCACTTTGAAAAACAGAAAACATGGATCACAGCACACCCTAAACATCTACCCCTAGGAACACATTTAACAAAAATGAATGTGTAGAGAAAGAAAGAAAGAAAGAAAGAAAGAGGGAAGGAGGAAGCAGCAGAAGGGAAAGGAGGAGGGAGAGAAAAGGAGGAGGGGGAGGAGGAGAAAGAGGAAGATGAAGAACAGAAGGGGAAGGGAAGGAGGAGGGGAGGGGGACCGAGAAGAAGAGGAGGTGGGGGGTCAGGGAGGAGGTGGGGGAGAGGGAGGCCAAAGGAGGGGAGAGAGAAGGATGGGGAGAAGGGAGAGGAGAAGAGAGAGAAAGACCGTTCTGAGGTAGGAGCTAACTTCCCTTAGTGAGGGCAGGGTTGTGGTGGGCCATGGACTAGAACATGCTGTACAGGTGCCTTCACCCCCAGTGGACAAGTAAATCTTGGGTTGGGGGTTTGGGCCAAGGGCACATGAATAGAGCATGTGGACTCCTTACTGGCTCAGTCTGAGATTTGCTAAAAGAGACAGAAAAATGAAAAGAGAAAGACAAATCCCAGTAAAGATGCTCTCAGTCTCACCCATTTCCCACCATAGGATCTATAAAATCCTGCCAGCCAGTACATGGTGGTTCTTCTCTCAGAGCCCCTCCCATCCTCTGAGTCTTTCTCACTTTCCTTCATAAAACCACGCTTACTTTTTGACTATAGCTCCTTAATCTTGACAATGAACTCAGAAGCCACTGACTAGGGTGGCTTTGTTTGCCATTACCATCCTAGCTCCCTGAGTTAGCCATTCTGTATCAGACACTAGAGCATTGGTGGGGTCTGTTACCTTTTGTGGTCTTGGAGATCATCCTCCAAAGACACTGAGGGACTGCTCTCCCAAGGGACAGGTATCTGAGATCTGAGGCTGGCCCTAAGGTCTCTTGGAGTCATAGACTATTCTGAGAGAGGCACCTGCCTCCTAGACCATGGGGTTCAAAGACATGCTTCCCTTCTTAACTCTGATCTCAAAAGGCAGAAAAGCTTTGTGAAAGACTCTAGGTTAGGACCTGTTCCAAAGTTCTCATCCTTCTTATTACCCGAAAAGCTATCTCTGGCTGCCATGTCAGGAGTGGCTGTATGACAGTTCAGGAGGTCTGGTCCTCATGCTCAGTTGAGAAGAGTTCCCAAACCCAGGCTAAGGCCTATGACAGAGTACTTGCCATGCACCCAGGACCATGCCTAGACACCATACTGGCACTCACAGCCCATACTGGTAAACCCCCTTTTTTGTTTGGAAAATGAGGTTAAAAAAGGGTCCCCCAACTGTGAAGCAGGAGAAAACTTCAGAGCCGTATTCTCTTGGCTCTGAATTGCTGGTGGAGACTGTCCTGCCAGATGTAAACTTTTTCTTAAATATATGAAGAGGCAGGAAAGAGTGACAAAGTCTGTGGCTGTTGGCATGGCCATTTGCTCCCTTCCTATATGTGGCAGGGGCTTGATGCCCAGAAGTCAGCTTGGCAGAGGAGGTTTAAACTGCTGGAGTAACTTCCTGCATCTCCTCCCTCTTTGTGAGTCAACCCTTTCCCAGAAAGGAAACTGAGATGAGAAACAGGAAACGGTTCCTGGTGGAGGGAGTTCAAGTTGAATGTGTTGGAGCAGGGCATTGTGGGAAGGGACATACCTCCTAGAGCACTGAGTGAAAGGATCCCTGTGGTGGGAATCCTCCTTCAGTTTTGGTCCTAGGCCAGCCTGCACCATGCTGTGCAACCTGAGGTGCTTTTCCTTTTCTGTGTTTCTGTTCCCCTATCTGTACAACGTAGGGATTGATGTTCATGATAACTAAGGGATCATCCACAGATTACACAAGTATTAACCCATCCCCTACTTCAGTCACCAACCAAGCACTGGGGATAGAGCATGAACAGGGTACGTAGGCTTGGCCCTTGCTCCTGGAGTTGAGCCAGAGCCTTGAAGACTGCTATCTGGGAAGTCTAGGAAACTACAGAGTGCCCCTCAGTCCAAAGACCCAAGACAGTCTGAGATTGGCTCAAAAAGCAAGCTTGCTATCATGTGAGCATTACCCTGGAGCCTTCAAGTATGCTCCTGTTCCCCAAGTGCTCCAGGCCCTGCCTCAGATTAGTGCCCTAGGAAACTTTAGCTTTGGGGGATGCTGTCACCCCCATTTCCTGTTGAACCCGAGGAGAGACATCAAGTGTCCTTCTCGAGATCTGGCAGGAAGAGCAAATGATACTGTGAATAAACTTGCAAGCAGGCGACCTAGCCAGAGGCTGGACAACTTGCAAAAGCCAAGGAGGAAGGACACCAAACAGGTCAAATGTAGCTTGCTCTGTCCAGGGATAAGCTGGGTAAAACTCTGGACAGTGTAGGTCCCTGGAAAGGTAGCAGAGCAGAGGTCAACCTCAGTCTGCATGTCAAACTCTACATCAACCCTGAGATGAAATAAAGACACTTGGCTAAATGGGAACTTCATCTGGATCACAAATAATATGTTTATCTGAAATTCAAATCAAATGTCTTTTTCTTTTAAGAGATAGAATCTTTTTTATGTAATGTTGAGTGACCTTGAGTTCCTGGTTTTCCTTCCTTCACTTTCCAATACTGGAATTACAGACCTGCATTACTGTCCTGTTTTTGCAGTGGCTAAGCTGGCCACCCTGACCGCCTCAATACACATTGGGTTCAGAGACAAGAATCTCAGTTTGAGTTCCAGCTCTGATGCCAGCACGATGGCCTTACCAACTCACTGCCCTGCCCTCCTACTTACAATATCCTCCTCCCTAAGGGTCAAATGACTGTTTCCAAGTCAGTGAACAAGAGTCACAGATCCCTGGGTTGTACTCAGCTGTTTACATAGCAACACTAGCATCTCATCAAAAGGCTCGCCATTTCCTCTTGAGTTGAACCACATGGATCGAGTTATCTGTCTCTGTTTCTCTCTCTCTCTCTCTCTCTCTCTCTCTCTCTCTCTCTCTGTGTGTGTGTGTGTGTGTTATACACACCCTCAGTGGATGTCAGAGGACAACTTCAAGAACCGGTTTTTGGGGTTGGGGATTTAGCTCATTGGCAGAGTGCCTGACTAGCAAATGCAAAGCCCTGGGTTCAATCCTCAGCTCTGAAAAAAAAAAAAAAGAAAGAAAGAAAAGAAAAAAAGAATCAGTTCTTGGGCTGGAGATCTGGGGTTAAGAGCACTGGCTGTTCTTCCAGAGGACCTGGGTTCAATTCCCAGCACCCACATTGCAGCTCACAACTGTCTACAACTCCAGTTCCAGGGGATTTGACTCCTTCATACAGACATACATGCAGGCAAAAGACCAATGCACAAACCAAATAAACAATCAGATATATAATCAGGTCTTTCCTTCCGTCATGTAGATCCCAGCAATTAAACTCAGGCTTGGTGGGAAGTGCCTTTATCCACTGAGATAGCCTACCAGCCCATCTGGATGGTTTTCAAAATGCTTCTTAACCTTGGGTGGTGGAAAGAAAAAATGCCAGACCCTGGACCATGATGGCTTCCAGAAAGTGCTTGCTAGTCCAATTTGTGTTGTGGTGCACACTTTTTACAAAAAGAAATTGGCTTGCTAAGTCACTTTTGCTTTGTGTATTTTTTGTACAGCACTGAGAATACTTGTTTCTAATAATGTAATTGAACTTTATTTCTCACATTTCCAAATGTAAGAAAGTCCAAGATCAAGGGCCAGCAGGTTCAGAGTCTGGTAAAGGCTGGCCTCTGGTTTCAAAATAGTGCCGCCTATTAGTCATCTTTCTTGTTCTTGTGACAAAATACCTTACAAAAGCAATTCAAGGAAGAAAAGCTGATGGTTTCGGGAGATACAGTCTGTTACAGCAGTGAGGCATGGCGACGGGAATATGAGGCAGTGGTCACAACTGCATTCACTGTGAAGAAGCCGAGAGATGAAATCTGGTTTTAGCTCACTGTGGTGGTTTAAATGAGTTTGGCTCCCATAGCCTTCTCTATTTGAAGGCTTGATTCCCCCGTTGGTAAAACTGTTTGGGAAGGATTAGAAGTGCTGCCTTGTTGGAGGAGGTGTGTGGTTTGGCAGTGGGTTTCAATGCACACATGATTCCCAGTTAGCTCTCTGCCTCATGGTTGTTGTCTTTGTATTTAAGCTCCCAGCCCCTGCTTTAGTGCCATGTCTGCCTGCCTGTCACCCTGCTTCCTACAATGACGGTCATAGACTCTACTTCATTCTGAAATTGTGAGACCCAAATTAAATCCTTTCTTTTATAAATTTCCCTGGTTTTGGGGCTTTATTACAGAAGTAGAAAAGTTACTAAGACAGAGTTGGTACCAGGGAGTGGGGCATATTGCTGTGACAGGTCTAACCATCATTTTTGGGAGGAATGTAGGAGACTTTGGGGCTTTGGCTTAGAAAGTGATTGAATACTGTAAGTGGGGCTCAATGGGACATCTTAGTAAGAGCTTAGCTGATAGTAATGCTGAGAACAATGTGGACCATGGGTGCCTAGCTCATGATGTGGCAGAAAGGAACAAGCTTAGCAACTGGGTAAGAGATCATTCTTATAAATTTTTTGCAAAGAATATGGCTAGGGTTTTGTTCGTTTGTTTGTTTGTTTTTGTTTACCTTGCCTCAGAGTCTGCTTGAGGCTAAATTGAAGAGGCTTGTACTAATTTTCATTGGCAGAGGTGATTCTAAGACAGCTTAGTATTGACTGTGCCTGTGGTAATGAGGGATCACTCTTATGCAGATCTACAATGAAAAAGAGCATGCAGGGCAAAGAGGAATATAAAAAGAACATTTAACCCATTGTGAAAGGAAAAGGTCTGAAGGATTTCCTCTTTCTAAAAAGCAACTGCAATGGAGCTCATGTGGAAAGTAAAGTCAAGGAGGGGCCAGTTCCCACCCCAAGCCAGCAGCAGAAGAGCTGCCAACAAGAGCTACACACAGAGGAATAGAACAAGCCCAGGAGAGAAAGGTGTGTTGCACTGGGCAAACCTGGAAGGGCAGAGACATCTAAGTCCTTTGACATCACAGATAGAACTGCAGGACTAGGAGCTTGCCCTGCTGGGTTTTGGTCTTGCTTTGGTCTAGAATTTTTTCACTGTGCCCCATTTTATCCCTTTTGGAATAGTAATGTATATTCTGTGTCATTGTATGTTGGAAATATGTGATTCTTTTATTTTCTTTTCTTTTCTTTTATTTTATTTTACAGGTTGTCATAATTAAGAGATTACCTTGAGTCTCAGAAGAGATTTTGGACTTTTATACTGTATTGAGACTGTAAAAAAATCATTGGGACTTTTGAAGTTGGACTAAGTATATTTTTCACTATGATATAAGCCTGTCCCGCGCTACCGTCTCGCCAGCAAGAACGACGCGGCACACATAGGATCCTTCTTCAGTAAAGCTTTAATGCATCTTGAGAGGGAGAGCATAAGCTTGCCACGAGTGGAGACCCCGAACAATAGAACACCTGTCCCTTATATAGACCACAGTGCTTGCCTGGGACATGGAGCTTCCCCATTGGCTCCCCGCACATCAGGCCAGATGACGCCACGAGAGAGGCTGAGACTCTGAGGTGGAAAATTACCAGGTGCATGCGCACTAGCCTGTTTACAACTTGTTCTCGGCCGAATGTAGGCGCCATCTTGTAATGGCGAATGTGGGTGCGACTCAGGCGGCTCCCCACATAAGCCTATATAAACCAGGGAGTAAAATGTGGTGGTTTGAATAAGAATGGCTCCCAAAGGCTCATATATTTGAATACTTGATCTCAAGTTGATGGAACTGTTTGGAAAGGATCAGGAGGTGTGGCCTTTGGAGGAGACATGCCACTGGGGGTGTTCTTTATAGTTTTGAAATGCTACACCATTTCTATTTCTCTCTCTCTCTCTCTCTCTCTCTCTCTCTCTCTCTCTCTCTCTGCCTCATAGCTGTTGTCTCAACATGTAAGCTTTCAGCTACTCTTTTAGTGCATGTCTGCCTGCCTACTGCTATGCTTCCTACCATGTTGGAAATGGAATCTATGACTCTTCAGAACTGAGAACCCCAAATTAAATGCTTTCTGTTATAAGTTGCCTTGGCCATGGTGTTTTGCCTTGCAATAAAAAAGGAACCAAGACACTCACCTTCTCCTTTCTACTCAGTTTGGGACCTCAGACCAAGTGAGCTTTCCTTCCTCAATTGTTCCCATATAGAAACCCCTTCAGAGGCATACATTATCATTTTGTCTCCCAAATGACTCTAAATCCTGCAGGTTTGACAAGATTAACCATCAAAGTGGCCCTTGTTGTGTCTTCACTTGGCAAAAGATACAGAGGCACTGACCGGTTCCTTTATGCTCTTTTAAAAGTGCTAAACCCATGGCATAATCACTTCCTGAGGGCCCTATATCTTTTTCTCCCAACATATTTTTATTAATTACTTGGAAATTTCATACAATGTACCCCTATTGCACTTGCTTCCCATTCCTCCCAGGTCTATCCTTTCACCCTTGCACCCCTTCCCCGAAAACACCAAGTCCAATTTGTGTTACCCATATACTCACTGGACATGGTCAAACTCCCAGTGACCAGCTGCCTGGAATCCTTCCACACCCTTCCTAAAGACATCAACTGTCTTTATCATATTTTCAAAGGACTCTCTTCAATAGCTTTCTGTCTGGACTGTTTCTTTTGGTGTGTGTGTAGGGGGGGAGGGAGGTTGTCATAGAAGTCTTCATTGTCTCTCATTCTCAGTTATGAGTCGCAGTCATCGATACCACTGCAAAAGAAGCTTCCTTGCCCATAGCAGCCAGCAGCAGCATGGACCAGGGATATCAACATGGTTACCAGAGGCAGCATGGACCACAGATATCAAGATGAACTCCAGCTTCAGCACAGACCATGGAAGTCCTTAAAAAGACTCAATCCAGAAGATAAACTAGTCTTCATCTCAGACACTTTGCTGTTGTTCAGAGTCAGATAGTGTGTAGGGGGCAGGACCCTCAAGATTTCCAGGCTGCTGTACACCACCCTGCCCTCTGCACTTGCTGCTGCACTGGTCCCTCAAGCATGTCCATTGTGTTTACAATCCATGGGCAGTGCTGTAGCCCTGAGCTCTCCTTCCCTCAGCAGGGCAATGACTTTATGGGCCTGTAGGCTAGGCTGAGCGATGGCATGGGCCCTGCTACAGGGCGAAGTGGCCCGGCAGTAACCAGAGCCTTCCAGCACCCCAAGAACCAACCCTCCTTGGCAACAACATTCTCCTTTGTCCACAGCAGCCACATGCCCATACCTGTCACTCCCGCGTCTCTTGGACCTGACATCTTAATAGCATCATCTTGGAGGTTAAAGTTCAAAATAGAAATTTTAGTGGAATGCAAACATATAAAGCATAGCAGATCTATATAAAAGTTCTGCAGTAAAAAAAGAAAAACAACATTATATATCAGCAGGAGACTCCACTAGCAAGTTATATAAATGCATCTAATGAAAATTGAATAGCAATGAAAAAGAATAAATGACTTCTACGGGGACCCAGAGAAATGGTTCAGTCATGCTGTACAAGAATAAGGATCCCAGTTTGAAACTCCACATTAAATCCACATAAAAACATTTATGTGGTGGATCATCCACATAAAAATCCAAGGATGGGGGAGAGTGTCTGTAATCCCAGTGTTGAGGAGGCTGAGGCTAGCAGATCTCTGGAGCTTACTGGCTAGTTAGCCAGGTCAAAGGAGTAAGTACTGAGTCAGTGGAAGGCACTATCTCAAAAGTAAGTGCACCTTTAACCTCAGGACTCAGAAGACAAAGGCAGGCAGAGCTCTATGAATTTGAGGCTAGCCTTGTCTATGTAGTGAGGTCTAGGCCAACCAAGACTGCACAGTGAGACCCTGTCTAAAAATAAAAACAAGTGGGGGAGAGATTGAGGAAGGTATCTGACTTAGATGTTTGGCCTTTACACACATGATTCCCACATACACACAAACACAAAACTATTGATCTATGTGAAAATCAAATTCATGGTTGTATTACATAGGAATAAGAGTTGAGGAAAATTAACCAGATATGGAAGTATACTGCAATAGTCAGGGTTCTCTGGAGGAGCAAAACTTATAGAATATGTGTATATATTTTATATAAGTATATTATACACAGAGAGCGGGGCACACAGAGAAAGCTACAGAGAGAGGATTTATTAGAATGCCTTATAAGCTGTGGTCCAGCTAGTCTATCAGTGGCTGTCCAAGAACCCAGTCCACAAGACTGGATGTCTCAGATGGTCTTCAGTATATGTCAGAATCCTGAAGAAGTAGGCTCTAACACCAATGTAGGAATGGACTTGCTAGCAAGAACGATAGCAAGCAGGCAAAAGGAGCAAGCTTCCTTCTTTCATGTACTTTATATAGGCTGCCACCAGAAGGTGTGGTCCAGATTAAAGGTGGATCTTCCCACACAAAGATCAGAATTAAAGGTGTCTTTCCACGTCAAAGATCTGGAGTAGAAGGGGGTCTTACCACTTCAAGTTATTTAGTTAAGAAAAGTTCCTCAAAACAAAATAAAAACCTTTGCTGGAAAGTGGTGGCACAGACCTTTAGTGCCAGCACTCAGGAGGTGGAGACAGGTGGATCTCTGAGCTCAAGTCCAGCCTGGTCTACAAAGTGATTTCCAGGACGGCCCCATCTACACAGAGAATCCCTGTCTTACAAAACCAAAAACACTCTCTTTCTGGCCTTCCACTGAAGATCCTATTGTCCTCATGGGCCACTGCCCCACCAGGTGTTACTGGTATTTTAAGAAGAAGCCATATCCAAAGTCTCTCTTCTGCCTGGGCATCCCTGATGCTAAGCTCTGCATCTTTGACTCGGGACAGAAGAAAGCAAAAGTTGGTAAGTTCCACTTTGTGGCCTCATGTGTCAGATGAATATGAAGCCCTGGAGGCTGCCTGCGTTCATGCCAACAAATACAAGGTAAAGAGCCGTGGCAAGGATGGCTTTTGAGTGAGGCCACCATTTTCATGTCACCTGAACCAACAAGGTGTGTGTGGTACCTTTGGAAAACCCTAGGGGACAGTGGCCAGGGTTCATATTGGCCAAGTCATCACGTACATCAATCAGCACCAAGAACAAGGAACACATGATTGAGGCTCTTTGTGGAGTCAAGTTCAAGCTCTTTAGGATAATCCACATCTCAAAGAAACGTGTCTTCACCAAGTTTAATGCAGATAAATGTGAAGACATGTTCACTGAGGAGCAGCTAATTCTTGATGGCTGTGGGGTCAAATATATGCCCAGGTGTGGTCCCCTGGACAAACAGCAGCCCCTGAATTCCCAAGGGCTTCCATAGTGCTTTCTTGTACCCTACCAAATCGTGTTCAGTAATAAACCTCACATCAAGTGCCAACAGAAAGGAAAGAAAGAAAAGAAAAGAGAGAAAAGAAAAACAAAAACAAAAAACAAAAGAGAGAAAGAAAAAAAGAAATCTCTTATAGGTGTGCTCAGCCATTTGGGTTTTAGTTAATTCCAGATGTAGTCAAGTTGACAGCCAAGAATAGCCATCAGAAATACCTCCTCTCTGATTACATACTTTGTTGTGGTAGTAGGTAAGTTCATGCACAGAAATCTTCAAGGTACAGCCTTTACATCTTCCAGTCATATCCAAGAGAAAAAATGGAGTCTATAGTTTTTTAGAGCAATGGAAAACCACAGCTGGGGTTTAAGCAGTGGCTTGACATAATTTAGTGTTCATTTATAAAAGGTCACTCCGCTGGGTGGAAACGGATGAGAGGTGAGAACCACTACAGTTGCCCTGAAGACAGCCAAAGGCTCCCTGTTGGGAGATACTGACAAAAAAGGGCAGAAATGGATTTTCAAGGATATTTAGAAGAGGGCTAGAGAGATGGCTTGGTGGGTAAGGGTGCTTGCCACTAAATCTGATGACTTGAGTTCAGTTTTTGAAACTCACATAGTAAAAGGTTAGACCAATGAGCACAAGCTATTCTCTGATCCCCACATATGCATTGTGGAATGTATGCATGAGCACATGTGTTCACACAAGCACGCACGCGCGTGCGCGCACACACACACACACACACACAGAGACCCTTAATGCAAAAAAATTTAAAAAAACATTTCAAAGGAAAAATAAAGAAGAGATGTTTTAAGGGGTAGGTAGATGGATAGGTGGTAGTGCCAGGGTAAATGGATGGAAGACAGAATGGATGGAAGAAGGTAGAAGGAAGGGTAATGGACAGATAGATGGATGCGTGGATGGATTGAAGCATAGGTTTGTGGAAGGAAAGAAGGAATGCTAGATGGATGAGTGTGTGGGTGGGTTTGTGAGAGCAAAGAAGGTTGGATGCGTTTGTGGATGGGTAAATGTGTGGGTGGGTAGGGTGAAGGGACACATCAGGTAGATGGCAGAGAAATAGATGTATGGGAGAGTAGGATTACTAGTCGGTAAACAGGTAGATGGAAGGATACCCTCAAGTAGCCAGGCTCTCTATGCTGGCTTTTGGTGTCCAGAGAGTACAAGATGAATCATTCCAGTCAGTGAGCACACTGACTTTCTCCTGAGACATCTGTGTTTACACTTCTGCCATTCCCTAGTGCCCCACGGAAAAAAACTAGTTACTACAATGCCCACCAAGGAGCAGACACTTACAAATAGGCTGTCTTAATGAGATGAGAGGATCTCCCAATCCTCTGGGCATTTGGGGGAAGTTTCTGGTGATGCCCAAGTGAACAGGGATGAAGCTAGAGTAGAGAAACTTCCCAAACCTTCCCCTGAGAAGCATAAGGTTGTCTGGTCTCCTCTATCATTCCTAGCAGCAAAGCACCATCAGAAAAGCCTCCTCCACTCTGTTAACCATTGCCAGCCTTACTAAGACACTCTCATACATCTGCTGAACTGCCATTAGTAAACTAACTTAGTTTAGGTCAAAGATGTGGGCTTGTGGCTCCTTCTTGGTGGGAGGGAAGAACTCACTCCTTAGGATGATGGCTGTTCTTCCAGCCCTTCCAGTGCCAGCTAAGTCATGTGGCCCAGGCCCCACCTCCAGCCAGTTAGCCCTTGTGATCAACTCCATTTATTTCATAACACAGGCCAAAGGAAGACAGGGAGGGCAAAAGTTTAGCAGTGCAGGGGCAGCAACTGTTTGCAGAGGCAGGAAGGTCTGAAATCCTATTGGAGATGCCTAAGACATCCAGACAGTGATGCTGACTCCAGGTGCCCCATACTCCAATTCACATGCATTTCCTAGACTTTGCAACGGCTAATCTCTCTCCCTGTGGGAGGCTGACAGCTCAGCCTCCAGAGCTTAGCTCTTCTCCTCCCCAGGCTCATGGAGTTTGTGCTATTTGGATAAACAACATTTCCCTCTTGGGATACCAGCAGCAGACTTATTTACCTGGTGGCAACCAAGCAATTTCTTCCCACCTACCCCCATCTGAAGTGCCAGGATACAGGGGGAGCAGGCACTTTGTAATAGGGTGGAAGACCTGCACCCGGGAGTGGGGGTGGGCTGGGGGGTGGTCAAAGTTCTCACATCAGCTACAAGGATCCAGGGCTGGGTACCAAAAATTCATCATGCCCCAGACCTGTGATTTCATCCAGTAATTTAATATCTTACATCCAAGTGAAGAGGTAGTTGTGGTATTTCCCCTGCCCCCCAGCCATGAACAGATGATGACACTTTATACTTTAATCCCTGTATGTTTTGAATTCTCTCAAGCCTTTGCAGAAGTCAGGAGTGACTTGGTGACACTTTCTTTCTTAGGCTGTGTATATGTATGTTAGGGGAGGATGCCGTTGTTGTTGTTGGGGGTGGTGTGTGTGTGTGTTTGTGTGCATATAGGTGTGCGGGTGTGTGTAGTGGATGAGATCATCCAGTCCAGGTCTCCAAGGGGCAATACAGTTTTTAAAAGAAAACCCACAGGGGTGGTGTCCAGCTCAGGAATTTTGCAGTCACTGGCTAAAGCATTCCTGTCTACAGCTGCTGTGAGAGTCTGGGGCAGGGTACAGTTGTGCCAGCTGTTGGAGACAAATTATACTATGAAACTCAGCCGTGAGTCACATACCAGCACAGGGGAAATGTGCAAAAGTTATACGCCGTCTTTGGGGGTGCCAAAAAAATCATCTTGGTTTTGTCTTGCAAGATGCTCAACTTGCAGAATGTGGGGCAGACGGAGGAGGGGGTGGGGAGGACACAAAGGGGAGCAGATCCGTCTCCAGCAGACTTTGCCTGTCACACACCCTCCATCGCTGCTAATAACAACACCCAGCATTTAATCAGCCCCTTTGTGGAAACAGGCGATGTCACACTCATTAATTAGTTAATCCACACAGCCCCTGGGAGGAGGAGCCATGTTATTATCCCCACTGGGACCCAGAGGGAAACTGAGGCCAGAATGAAGATTTGGCACAGAGCTTAGGGAGCACAGCTAGGCAGCTGGACCAGGACCAGTCTACAACTTGCCATTGGTTCTGGTGCCTCATTTCGTCCTCCTCAGCTTGTCCATTCACAACCCTGCTGGCTATCTCCAGTGATGCCAAGATGAACCAAGCCAGAAGGTACCCTGAGGAAAAGCCAAACACGGCATTGGAAACACACCAGGACAGACCCCAGAGAGTATGTGTTCAGGGCCAGCCACCCTTCATGGCTGTTCCTTGCCAAGGGTCTCAGAAGTAGGAGTAGAAGGGCTGGGCAGATGGCTCATTTGGCAAAGTGCTTAGCAAGCACGTGGACTTGAGTTTAGATCCCTAGCACTCATGTAAAAAGCTGGACATAAGCAAGATATGGTGGCACATGTCTTTAATCCCAGCACTCAGGAAGCAGAAGCAGGAAGATCTTTGTGACTTCAATGCCAACTTGGTCTACATAGTGAGTTCCAGGACAGCCAGTCCTAAATAGAGAGGCCCTGTCTGGAAATGGCCCAGTGCCAGGGAGACAGAGCCAGGAGGACCCCGAGTGCTCACTAGCCAGCCAGTCCAGCCAATCAGTGAATTAGAGAGTCCTGGTCCAGTGAGAGACACTGTCTCAAAGGATAAGATAGATAAAGTAGACAGTAAAACACACACACACACACACGCATGCACGAACTCCAGAGACCCTATTCATTGCCACCAAGGCCTTAAAGGGTTAAGACTTAGGTCAGCCAGCTAGCCAGATGAGCCGTGGACAGAATTCCTTCCAGGAGTTCAAAACCAGTTGCAAAAATAATGCCTGCAGCCTCTACCTATGTTTCCTTGTTCCTCACTCACATTGCTGAATTCTAAATAATTAACTAATACCTTTTGTCTGTTTTGGAGTTGGCGATTGCACCCGGGATCTCATGTTTGCTAAAAGTAGAACATTAAATGTTTAGCGTCTAGTGAGAATGATCAAGATTAAAAATGTTTTTTCTTACCTTTCCCTTTCTCTTTTTCCCCAGTTTCACAATTACAGTTTCCCAAACTTTCACATGCTCAGAGATCCCCTGAGGGTTTTGTAATCAAGCTAAGGTCTTGGGTCTAAGGTTCACAATTTCTAGTAAGCTTCTGTATGGCATGTCCATGTCACTTACCCAGCTGAAAGAGTTCAAAAGTTATGTTAGTAGCAGTGAATAATCCTGGTGTGGAATGCCCTACACGGGAGTCACTGAAGCAGCTGACCAAGAACAGGACATCACCTTGAGGATTCTCAGTAATATTAGCTTTCCTCGTTATAGACTGCCAGAACCGGTTTGGTGAGATTTGGATTCACGGGAAGGAAGATGATAATGATGATGATGATGATGATGATGATGATGATGTGTGTGTGTGTGTGTGTGTGTGTGTGTGTAAGGAACTTGTATGGTTTCCTGTGTGCTGGACAGATACGGAGCAGACTGTAGTAGACTATCTAGGGATGGCCACACAGCTATGCTTTCTCCATTGGGAACTTCTGTGAGTAAGGAAAAGGGCTGGTATTGCAGAGTACTTTCTGCCTGGCCATTAGTTGATCCACCATGGTTCACAAGACCAATATAATTCTTTCTTCCAGGGGTCTGGAATTTTGAAACAAGAGATATTATCTCTGTGTGGTTTGAATGAATCATGACAATCTAGAGATAAAGTCCCTGAACTGTAACCAAAGCCTCCTCTGATTTCTGTACTTCCTGAGACATCACAAGCTCCTCTTCATGAATTCTTGAAGTGTCCATATTTGTTCCCACCATCCATTTTCTTTACCTAAGCCAGCTTATCTTTGCGATAACCATAGACGATACCGAATTGCCTGCAGAGGGGCTGAACTACTGCAACAAAGAGAAGACTGTCCTGGATTCAGGGTTTCACTTTCAGCCAGATGTCCACCTATGGCCTCCACGCCTACAGAACAAGAATCAATCGTCCCGATTTCTCAGGATGACGACTGGGCCCAGGAAACATTTTAGATGATTATCTGTGTTATTCTCCTTTTGATCTCTTCCGTCTTTCTGCTGGACTTTTGAGACTTGGCTGATTGCATCATCATGACCTCTAGATCCACTCTTACCCATGACCCTCTGTGCAGCTGTAGCTCTCAGCTTAGCCCCCTTGTGCCTCCCACAGCGACCTGATATTCTTAAGGGCAAGCCTGCACCCACCCACTCCCCAGACTCAACCCAGCACACCAGCATAGCTGTGCCCCTGCTAAAAAGCAGCTTTCAGGAAAGCGAGTTGATCGACTTGCGCATGAATGGATGGGCGTGTGTGAAGGAGAACAGGAGGGGCGATTTTCTTCATTTACCAGAAAATCAAAATTGATCAAACTCTTCTTTGGCTGTCGGGCGCTATGCTGGGTGTTGAGGAGGGTGGGAGTATGGGAAGAGGGGAGGACATAGATAAAAATGTGTCCCAACTCCTCAAGACGCTGCTAGGTCCCCTGAAGGAGGTGGAACCCATCTCTCTCTTTTCCTCCCCCCAAACAAACCAGTTCTCCGGTGATCCTACTTGCTATTTTTCATCTCCCACGCTAAACCCTGTCACGCGGGACCTGAAGGAGGGGAACCCAAGCAGTCTCAGTGCCCCTATTCAATGCCCGCGGTCCAACCCCTCTCGTCTGCCCACGGA
Source organism: Rhynchomys soricoides (assembly GCA_019843965.1). NCBI lineage: Eukaryota > Metazoa > Chordata > Mammalia > Rodentia > Muridae > Rhynchomys > Rhynchomys soricoides. The sequence continues at coordinate 382,035 of JADRCH010000311.1, read as the reverse complement.
GCCCCCGTGGAGGCCTCAGCCCCGCGCCCACCGCCCCCACGAGCGGGGCTCCGCCACCTCGGGCCTTCGCGCCTCTCCCCTCCCTGGCGCAAGGGGGCGCTGCCGCCCCACGGCCGTCGCCATGGTCACCGCTGGCGGCGGAGTGGGGTTTACGTAAAGGACGCAGCGTCCCCCGGGGGGCGGAGGCGGCCTTCGCGCCGGCGCCGGCGCCCTGCGGAAGCAACGTTAGTGAATAGGGGCCTTGGGGAGCCCAGGATGGAGGTGGCGGTCGCAGTGGCCGCGGCGGGCCGAGCCCTGCGGCGGGCCGGAGGTAAGGGGGCCAGGACCGAGCCCTGGGCGCGGGAGCTCTGCGAGCAGCGTGGAGGGCTGGGCAATGTCCATTGCGCGCGGTGGCCGGTCCGACAGGTCCGCGGGCGGAGGTGCGGCTGCCACGCGCGCCCGTGGCAGGTGTGAGGTCCGCGGAGCCCCGGGCCACCGGCGTGGGGATGGTGACACGCGTGGCACGGTCGTGGGCAACGTGGATACTGAACGGGCAGCGTGATTTTTTCCTGGCGAGAGTGTCAGAAGACTCACTCACCCCCGCCTTGGTATAGCGGTGGCCGCCCAGGTGTGAGGAGGGTGCACCCTCAGTATAGGAGGGCGATGCACGCAGCTGGTGCTGGTGGGTGGCCAGCTGGTGCTGGGCCATGATGGTGCGGTGGGCATGGGTGTGAGAAAGTGCTGCTATTGCTTGGATGTTGGCATGGTTCTGGCCTTGGGCTTGACATGGTTTGGAATGATGGTCCTGGAGGCTTGAAGAATCAAGTGTCCTGGGCATGACTAGTGGCTCCGGCCCAGCTGTGAGAAATGGCCTTGGCTTAGCTCGGTGCCCTGGAATGACTAGCACTGTGAGGGAAGACTGGTGGCCTTAAGACCCTGGTAGATAAGAAGGTAAATACCCACCCTTACAGGGCAATCAGTAGGGGCAACGTCTCTGTTATGGGGCTCAGCTTTAATGCCTGTTGGTATGCTGGCCTGGGGCAGAACGCTGGAAGAAGGTTGGTGTTCTTATGATGGATGAGAATAAGAGACACCATGTGTCTACCATGAGGTTCTTGGTTGCTGGCCTGGGTAGCCTGCCCAGTTATGAACCTGTACCTGGCTCATGAGTCTTTCCCATTTTGGGGAAGATGGGAGGAATAGGTGGTTCTCACTGGTGGCCCTTGTTTCTGACTATATGAGACTCAGAAAGGTGCAGAGAAGTAGTAGCCCATGTCTGTAGGTCAGGGGGCCATGTGGTTCACCATCTATCTTTTGTCTCTGGGCCTTTCCTTTCACTTGGTTGATGGAGATGCTGCTGGGTTTCTGAGAGTTGTGTCTTTGGGGCTGCATGGAAGATGGTTCTGTAGCGACTGGGTGTGTTTGGGAATTGCATATGTCCTAACCAGTCTTCTGAGAAGCTTTGGAGATGGTCTCCCCCTCCTTCCTTCTCTCTCTCCTCCCCTCCCCTCTCCCCCTGCTTCTCCCCTCTTTCTCCTTCTCTCAGGGCCACATGATGTCCTGCTTCACAGAGCATCAATTTGCAGACCCCTAGAGATGATGAAGAAGACTTCAGGATGTTATGGGTTTCTTGGGGGAAGGCACAGAAGTAGAAGCAAAGAGCTGAGCTTTTCATTCTTTGCCAACATGGGTGCTTGGAGTAACCTCCCTCATCTGAGGGAACTGAGCTAAGTTTCCTAAAGCTGGCATGTTGTCCCCTGTATTCAGAGCCAGATGACTTGAATTCCAGTCTTGGCTGTGTGACCTTGAGCAGGTACTGTTACCTCTTAAAGGTACTTAAAGTCACTTCACACAGTGATCCCAGTGGTCCCAGAGAATGAAAGAAGATTGTGCATAGAGAATTCTATAAGCAGCAAGAGGCTATATGAAGGTTAGGGATTCCCATCAGGTAAAGAGGTCAGGGCAAGGGACACGAGGTGGTCAGAAATGAAGGCACAGAATGTGACTGGAGAGGAAGGGAGCCATAGGTTGAAGGTTTGTCATGGGGAATTAGATGCCCAGAGTATATATGGTCCTGGTGGGGGGATGTGGGATCTTTGACACTGTGAGTCAGCTACTGAGCTGGAACAAGGCCCTGGGTCTCCCGAGGATGGTTCTGGTTCTAGACATGGCCATGGCAAGTGTGGAGTTCTGCAGGAGTGGCCCACACAGGAGGAAGCCCTTTGCTTGGGCTGCACACACACCTCATTATCTGGGAAGGTCTGGGAGGTGTCTGTGGCTGACAGATCTAGGGTATCTGTGTGGGAGGGAGACTTGGAAAGTGTATTTTCTCTTGAGAATTTCCCTTGGTTCTGAGAATGGGAGTGGGGAGCAGTCATGTCAGTACTCTGGAGACCATGGCCTAAAGAGGATGACTGGCCAAGCGGGCTCAGAGTTGGTGGTCCTGTGGGGGGGAGGATGAGGCTGTATGGCAGAGGGATGGGGGACAGTGGATGGCTTAGACACATGGAGGAGGAAAAGAGTCAAGGAGCATCCTTAAGGGGTTACTCCAAGGCTAGATAAATATGGTGAGAAGTCCCAAGACATCTATCCTGATGTGATTCAACTTCTGGCTGAACACCCTTTCCAGGTGGGCAAGGTGAGGGGAACTGTAAATTGCTTCATTTTTGGCCTTTTTTATCTAGCATTCCTGTGAGTGTCTGCCATGACCAGCAACTCACTGCAAAAGCTTGTTCCCTGAGGTACAAAGTTTTCTACCTCATGTCCAAGCTGCAGTGTTGAACCATAGGTAAAAGGTGTGGTGAGCTGACTTTTCCATGCTGGGGGATTCACTCTGTCCCAATAGCCTGGTGTGGTGAGTGTTTTCTTGGCAGTTCCCAGGTTGGCATGAGGGGTGTCCCTGGCTATCTGAGTGCTTCCTGCAGAGCCTTTCTACCTCCCAGGAGGAAGTGTTTGGCAGTCACCTCCTGCCTGGAGAGCATCCTGAACAGATCCATTAAGGAGGAGCCTTCAGTCTACTTACATCTCCTCTGCTAGCTTGCCCTCCACACCTCCGCCTGTGTGTTCTGATTTGTAGCTCAGCCTTATGGTTTGGGGCTCCAGGGCCCTTTCCAGCCACCCCTTGCCATCTGCTTGGGATGCTGGGACTCTGCCCAATAGAGCTGGGCAGCAGGTGGGATAATCACAAGATGTTAAGAGGAGGAGTTGGCCTCTGTTCCCCAAAGCAAGGCTGAGCTTTCTATGCTATCCCCAGGGTTTGAGAGTATTAGGGAGCCTACCCAGATGACCAGCTTGGTCGTAGATGCTGATTTTTGACAAATTCATTCGAGGCAGGGGCCTAGTGACAGAAGTGGACATTGAGGAGAAGGCACTCATTGGAGCTGGGGTTTTCACTCCAGTCTTCAGTTTTACTCCTGTTTTCTTTGTCTATGTTTCTCTAAAAATTGCTGTACTCAGCTCCTGGCATCCTTTCCTTCCTTGGCTCCATAAGTCACAATGCCCAGCTTCTCTGCCTGAGGGGTGCCAGGGATTCCAGCACTACTGACCAGAGGTTATTGATCAGAGGAGGGAGCACCAGGTGAGCCTACTGCAGCTTAAGGTGTGGCCTGCTTCCGAAAGCCACTCTGTCCCTCGACTTCATCTTTCCAGGTCAGACTGGGGACCTCTGCATTCATCACCTGTTGGGCAAGCACTCCATCTGAGTTCAATTTCTTACCAGAATAGCATAACATTACACTCCAGCAGACTGGGCAACTAGCACTTGGGGAAGCATCAATGAGTGTGGTCAGGGCAAGATAAATCTTTCAGAACCGCAGAGTCCAGGACATCTGAGGATGTGGTTACGAGAGGCCAGGGCTGAAAAATGTTTATCTTGATTCTCTTTTTTCGTACCAATACCTCTTTGAATAGGGGTGGATGGGGATATATCTGTGTGGACATGCCTTTCCAAGACCCAGGGAGCTGAATTTTGGTGGGGACCACTTTGCTGCTTAGGAGCCTAGGAGAGATCATGTGGTGGGAACCACTGTAGCCAGGGGCAAAGGTACGGGTTTTCATGAGGTGCTTCACAGGTTGTGGTTGGGAAAGCAGGGCAGGGCTGTTTCCACCACAGGGCTGCTCGGAGAGTACACATGTGTGGAGCCACGTGTGCCTGCAAGTGTGTCTGTGGGAAGTGAGGGCTGAGGGGGTGTGAGCGGCTGGTGGCGTGGGAATTTGTGGGCTCTGGTGTCTGGCTGGCCTGGTGTCAGTGGGTGTGTGGGGTGGGGCTTTGCAGCAGGAGGAAGAAGTAGGGCCCAATGAGGGGGGGTATTCTAGATTGGGCAGGATGGAAAGCTTCATGTGTTCTGTGATGGTGTCTGCTAAGGAGCCCTTCTGCTTTCTCAGCATTCTTTAGAAAGAGCCGCTCTCAAAGGCCTATATGCACATGACCAGGGAGTTCGGGGGCGATTCACGCCTGCCTCCTACCTCTTCCTCCAACACCTGAAAGTCCAGTGGGGACAGTCCAGATAGTATCATAGCCTGTGGATATTGTTTGTCTAGATGCCGAGGGCAGACATCTAGATTTCAGTACTGGTACTTTTCCACACCTCAGTTTCCTTGTCTGTGAGATAGAGATAACAAACCTCTTATATGAATTTCACACTATAAAGCCCATGGAGCAGAGATCACAATGGGAGCCAGGGAACATTTACCCAGTCAAGGTTCTTGCTCTCTAGTCAGATTCTGTCCCATTAAAAAGCATGACATCCTGATATGAGTAGAACCAGGGAGGGGTAACAGGTTCCAATATCTGATACAGAGATAGCAGGGCCATCCTGCCCTGGAGGAGTCTATCTCAGTAGCATCACCTCTAGGGATGCTTCTATTGGCTATGGAGGTAGTTACTTCTTTAGTACCAGCTGTGGGTTGGAGTCAAAGAAGGTCATGAAGACAAGTTGGGTACACTACAGCAGAAGGTGTAGATTCTGTCCTCAAGGGGTTTCGCATTTCCAGAAATGATGCTTCAAGAGGTTAAATGAGGGGAAGTAATTTGAATGCTGTGATTAAAGGAAACTTGAACAAGGTCTTGGCTCTTAACCCAGGCTCTTTAGGACCAGTGAGAGGTTAGACCACAATAGTAGATGTGGCCAGGAAGGCCAGCAGGGTACACAAGCCAGAAGAAACTAGAAGCAATGACTGTCGTGATTGGAAGGGTAGGGAAGAGCTAGATCTCCAGAACCACGAGGGTAGGGCCATAGGTTGGATTTACGTTTATGTAAAAGATGGTCAACACTGAAATGTCTTGCATAAGAATCTAGAGCCTGGGACCACTACCCTGGGAAGAGACATCTGGAACAGGTACCAGAGCTGCTGATGGACAAGAACATAGAAAGCCCAGAACATAGCGCTGGAGCAAGGTTAGTGGCAACCCTGAGAAGCTAAGTAGAGATGCAGAACCTAATAGAATGTGGAGGAATCGGCAGAAGCCACAAAGTCTATGGGTTTGGTCTCTAGGAGATGGGTGTGAGAAGGGGCAGGAGGCAGGAGAACCTGCACAGGGCCTGGAGTCTCTTTCCCTGTGACTTTCAGATGGTGGCTCCCAGCAGAGTGGCACCAGGCCAGAGTGTAATCTAGAGGCTTTGAAGGATCCCCATGAGGTTGTTGACACTGTCCTCAAGGCTGTCCTTGTCTCTGAAGCCACCGAGGGCTTCTGCTATTCCTAGCACTTACTTCTAGGCCTTTTTTTTTTTTTTTTAAATAATTTTCTCACCAAATTACCCCTTGAAATTTCGCCTGCCTGAGTTCAGCCCAGGAGGTTACTATTCTGGGAAGTTTCATCAAAATCCTTTCAGCGTTGGAGAGTTCTCCAAGCTGGGGGCTGGGTCGGGGGAGAACAGGGATTGTCTGCACTTGTGTTTTGGGGGTCCATTTCCAAGAAGCATCCCCTCAACTGGAAGCCTTCCTGGCCAAAGAGCTGCTGTGTCTCTTTGGGGCCTGAGGAAAGTGGCCTTGGCTATGGAGGCTGAGATGGGACTCCCATACTGATTCATCCCCAGTAGGCTCTTGTCACGGTCTCTCATGGAGCCATTTAATTAATTTATGATTGATGTTCCTGGACTCACTTGTGGTTAATTCATTATTGATGTTCCTTCATTATGTACCATACACCCTGCACCTCCCCCTTCTTGTTGTCGTGGCTGACAGACCACGTGAGGGGTGGGCTCCATCGACTGTAAATTTGTCCCTCTGGGGACAGGACTCAATGTTTGACTTTTGTGAATCTTTTCGTTCTTTTTTGTACGAGAAGATATCAATGTGTGTACGCAGAGGAATTTGCTGTGCCACAAAATAACAGTAAGGAGTTGAGTGTGGTGGTACACAGCTGGAGTCTCAGCATTCAGAAGGCAGAGGCAAGAGGATCATTGAAAGCTTGCCATCAATCTGGTCTACACGGCAAGGTTTAGGGTAGCTTGGGCTACCTAGATAGACCCTGCACGGCAACAACAGCTTTCATCTTGTGAGTGACAGCTTGGGACATAGAGATCTTGTTTATTCCTTGTAGCAGGTATCCCCTTCACTCTTCCATCTCCATAAGCTCCATCTTACTAGAGGCTTGAGGAAAAGGTTAAATCACCTGCTCAGGTCTACAAAGGCAACCAGAGGGGAGCAGGGTTTGAACAGCGTTCATTGTCATGTCCTAGGCCAGCCCTGCCTCTCTTCTAGACGTCACACGAGTCTCTTCCTATGGGAAGCCTTCCTTCATGCTCCACTCAACTGTACTCTAGCTAGACAGCCCTAAGAGTGTATATGGCTCCTGTTGCTCGCCCTTGCTTCTTTGACAGTGAGGAGCTAGGGATGTAACATTTGCTGGGCAGAGATGCCAGCACCTGGCATCTGCTGGTTCCCTAGTTCATTTCACCCTCAGCACTCCAGGAGCAGGTAGCGTGAACCCTTTGTGTAGATGATGTTTCCAAACTTGCTAAGGGTCATCCGGTTGTCAGATTTAAGGGTGTTTAAGTCTCCTTGGGATCCCCCCACCTCCCTGCCTCTATCAGTCAAGTATGCTGTATTTCTCACACAGTACATCCCTAGGTCCTGTCTGGCCTGTGTCAGGCCCCTCTTTTGCTGTGAGGACCAGGAGTGCCCATTTCCATAGTGTGGGTACTCTTGGAGATGTGAAATATGCTGAGGTGGGCCTAGATTCTGTTCCTCTCTGCTGGGCATTTACACATACGTTATTTGTTAGTTCTGAGCTTCAGTTTTTCTGTTTGCAAGTCAGCAGTAAGGGTATCTATACTGGCTAGCCCCTGGTTGAAAGGTGATGCTGGGAGGGAAGGGGCCCAGGGAGACAGTGTGCTAAACAAAGGTTAGGAGTGCCTGTGAGGTTTGGCAGGCAGACCAAGAGTGCCTTGCTGGATATGCAAACTCAGGATGAAGCATGTATACTCACTCCCCCAAGCCACCCAGACAAGATGTGAGAGAATCCCATGGCTTGACAGCTGCCAGAAACTTCAGAACCCTGTAATGCCAGAAAGGAGACAGGAAGTCCTGAGAAAGGTCATTAGTCCTGCCCTAGGTTTACTGGTTGGCTGAGAAGTACCTGGGCCCTGGTATGAAGTGCCGCGGGCTCTCCAGGATTGTGGGCCCTGCTTCCCCTATTCCCATGTGCGTTCTAACTAGGTCGATTGAGGCTGGATTTTGTGAGGAAGAGGGATAGTTTGCCAAGTAGCCACCTAGATCTCTTCTACCACACCCTGCTCAAACATGCAGAAGTCTGGGAAAGAGGTGAACCCTTCATCCTGGAAGCAGGACACTGCCTGACTCTCCATGGCAGGCAGGGTTCCCAGGCAGGTCAGCTAGGAACCCTCTGCTTTCTCACCAGCTCTTACCAGTGCCTATCAGCTCAGTGCCTGCCAGCAGCTCTCTCAGGAAGGCCACAGGGCTCTGCATGGTTCTGCACTGATCCTCCCAGAGCCCCAGAGCAGAGGACTGACTTGTGGGTGGGAGCAAGGCAGGCCTGGCACTGCTTGTTGGAAATCTGCGGCCAGGCTGCCTTTAGGTGACGATTCATTTAACTTCCCAAGTTTCCGCCTTCTGCAGGCTGGGATTACATCAGGCTTCCCTGGCATGCCCTATAGCCTACTCCCACTTCTCACAGCTCTTTCACTGTCCTGGGACAACTGCCCCACTGCAGTTTCTCTGCAGCCTACAAATGGTTGGGCAGTCCTAGGCTGAGCTAAGGGAACAGTCCCAGCCTTTGCAGCCTCGGCTGCAGAGGCCCGGAACTCCCAGTACCCTGTCTGCTCCATGCTCTTCAGAGACTGCCTGCCTCTAAGAGCACGCCGCCCATGCCTACCACTGACTTTCTACTTCTGGTTCATCTTCTCTGCTTTTAAATAACACAGGCCTTCAGACATGGACTCTACCTACAGACAGAGCTTCACTGTAGTACACTGCTGCTTGGGTGGGTCACATGAACTCCTCTCTCTCCCTTCCTCCCTGCTTCCCCCAAACAGGGGAAGGGGGCTTTGCTGTGGCACATTGGTATCAAATGACACCGATTAGGAGTTCCTGCCCAGAGCCTAGAATGGCAGTGCCCAGTGCTGGTTAAGTGTTCTTAGTAACTCTCATGATCATTTCTTGCCATTGTTCTGGCAGCCAAGGCCAAGGCTAAAGCTGACCAGATTCTCTTTTACCCAGTGTTGTGCTTTCTCTGAAGCTAGATGACCCCAGACCCTTCCTCAGTGCAGGCCACGCCCCTTGGGCATCCCTCCCTGCCAGCATCTGGACCTCTTCTCCAAGCTGGTACTGTTTTGCTGGTCCCCCCTCTGGAGTCACTCTGCTCATATCCCAGCCTGCTCTGAAGTTGGCCTTCCCAACCCCCAGCCCCTTTTGGTTCCTCTCCTATTTTGGTTTGCTTCCTTCTGGCACCCCTTCCATCCGGCTCTTGCCTTTGTTTAATGATCCTCTCCTGAGGCCTTTGGGGAAGCCAGTTTCTCTCAGAGCTCCTGTGAGCAAAGTTGTGTGGCCCTTTGGTCACCCTGGGGCTGTAGAGTGATGGATGATGGGTCTGCAAACCAGATTGGGCTTCACAGCATAGCCTGGCCATGACAGCTTCTTCAGTGGCTGGACAATGAAGTGAGCTCAATTTGTAAGTACCACAGCATGCCCTCTGAGACTTGAAGTCCCAGGCAGAACCTCCCACCCTCCGTTATAAAGATGTGAAGGAGAAAGCCAGGAGAGCCCAGTGCTCCTGGAAACACCAGCCACGATTCCCTTTTGCTGAGTCAAGGAATTCTTCTCAAAGGTCCTTTCAGTTTTGGCCAGGCTGCTGATAAAAAGGTCATCATCAAACTGAGTTCCTACTATGTATTGGACTTTTATGAGGAGCTGGGAGGCATAAGAGGAAAGTCACCAGATTCTTCCTGATTAGCGGCTGACACATGACACATACTCCCTGGTATGCTTCCAGACCCAGTTCAAAGTATTCCAAGCTTAGGGTCACGTTTCATGCAGACTTTTGGCAGCTTCTGGGTTGTGGACTCTTATCCCCTTTGCCCTTAAGACTGTCCCATGGCACCTAGGAGAAGCAGTAAGTGTTTCACAGCTGCGGAAAGTGTGGAACCTCAGCTTCCTTGGAATGTCCAGGAAATCTGTTAGAAGCCACATCTCTGCTGCTAGTCAGTGTGGCTCCTACGTTCAGGGTGTTGATCCTGCTTGCTGCCCTCATCTCCCATGGGGGACTTTGTGAGCCCCTAGATAGTCATCTTCCTTTTGGATATTCCAATGCTAAGAAGACTAATTTCCAGCACTCCCAGGAAGCCCTGAGTCTGTTCCCCATGTGTTGGCTGAGTTGTCATTTGTAGCTGTTCATCTTCCCAGCCCTGTCCTCCTCAGACTCCATACCTCCCTGGCCTTGGCAACACCTTTCAGGCGCACACAGGATGGTTCCTCTCACCCCGCATGCTCCCTGCCAGTGCTGTTGAACCGTTCCAGATTGTTCTCCTTGCTGCCTGCCTGTTATACTATGCAGTTTAATAAACAGGCTAATGGAGGCTCTGGGCACCTCAGGAACCAACTGCCTTCTCTATTTCTTGGTCCCTTTAGAGAGCCTGTCCCCTCCCTTCCCCAGGTGAACCCCATTCAGCAGGCTTCTGGGAGCGGTAACTAAGCTGGGCGCCCAGCCCACCACCTGCTCAGTACTTTATAGAAGTTTAACCTTAATGGTGTAATGAACTCCCATCATAAAGCAGCTGGAGCAGTGCATCCTGGGATGTATAAATTATAGGAGCCCTCTGAAGTTGTAATTGGAAATGGCAGCAACTGGAATGTTGAAAGAGGCCAGCCTCATTGGGCTGAGCGCAGCTATTCTCTACTTCCTTTCAAAAGGCACACAGAACTGGGTCTGGCTGCGAAGAAAGAATGTCCTCAGACCAAACTGAGCTCCTGGTTCCTCCGCCCCAGATCCTACTTCCTGTCCCCAGCTGTGTCTGCAGAGACTGAATACTTTGGAGGCAGGACATCCAACCTGGCTCTGAGCTGCAGACTGCAGGCACAGTGGGCCAGGAAGGACAGGGCTCCAGACAGACAGTGGGGGTCAGCTACAGTTCCTCTGTCCAGGGAGGGCTGCAGAGCTGTTGATTTGACTTCCCCTCTGCTGCTCTGACCGTGGCTTGTAACTGGGCCACAGCCTGATCTGTGAAGTGGATCTGGAAGTCCCTGGGGGGTACTGAGGGTTCTGATATGGAGTTCCCGCTGCAGCTTCTGGGTCCTTAACCCAATAGAATGGGCATGACTGGACCTCTGAGAACACTAGGAGGGAGACATGGAATGTACTCTCTAGTTGCTTGTCCAGGACTGGGTATGGCGCTACGGTGACACTTATATGTTATGTGGGAAGCTTGGCTGATATAGGCTCTAGCTCAGGCCAGATGGACCCCATCTGTATTTCTAATAAGCTGAGATTTTAACCTCCAGTGGACTGTGGCTGGTCCATGGACCATGCTTTGAGTGAGCGTTAATGAGTGTGATGATTGTGTACTTGCACTGATACTGGTAGCATTCCCAAATGTGGCCTCACGCTGGAACAGGCAAGAGAGCAGACTGTTTCTTGATATACAGCACCACCACCATCTGAGTTTTCTGACATGGTACCCAGGATCTAGGAGTGGCCAGCACTGGATGTATAGTTTCTGCATGCTTAGATGGCAGCCCTGTTGGGGACCCTCTCTAAGTCAGGGCTCCTCTTAACACATTCTTGGGCCCCACCTTCAAGTCACTGATTCAGAATGCTGGGTGGGGAAGTGAGAGGGGCACTGAGAATTTGCATTTATCAGTCAGCTGCTGTTTCCTTTTGCACATCTCTGGGAATCACTACCTGAGAGCTGTGTGAGGGGCTCCTCAAACTCAAGGGAGCAGAAAAGCTTCCCCTGTCAAAAAGACAGGATCTAGCAGGGTCCTGTCATCAAAGCCTGGAGCCCAGAGGTATATTCCCTAGGCTTGCTTCAGCTGTTTCCTCACAGCAGGAAGAGGGAAACTAAGGGACTGGGTGTATAATCTACGGTCATTCTGCTATGTTGAGGAGAGGTGGTAGAGATGAAAGCAGAGTTCACTTTTTCCAGTTGCCTAAAGAGAAGCGGCAGCTACAGAACAGCCACATGCGATAGTTTCTCTTCATAGCTATTTTAAGATACTGGACAACGGCATCTCAAGGAAGGAAGAGTTTACTCCTGGCTCACAGTTCAAGACCATCATGTAGGGGATTTCATGGCAGCAAGAGCCTAAGACAGCTGGTTACGTTGAATCCAGAGTCAGGAAGCTGGGGGGGAGGGGGGGGCTGGTGTTCCACTTACCGGCTCGGTTTTATTTAGTCTGTGACTGCAGCCCATGGAATGGTGCCACTCACAGTTAGAGTGGGTCTTCCCATCTCAATTAACCGAATCCCCAAACTCTCACGGTCATGCCCAGAGGTTTGTCTCCTAGGTGATCCTAGATTCTGTCAACAGTAGCCATCACACACTATATTTGGACAGAGAAAACAAAGGACTAGATGGTTGTTCACAGTTAATTTTCCTAGTGGGATGGGGGCAGCTTCTGGTTCTTTTATATTGTTAGTGGTGGTGGTTTCTGTTTTCCAGAGAGAGTAGGAGGAAAATGTGACATAAACACGTCTGGTCTAGGGTCCCAGGGACACAAAAGACTCACCCAGCATGAAGCCTCCTTGGCTAGTGGAAAATTCATCAGCCTGGACTGTGGCACTCTGGCTGTACTAACCTTGTCCAGGTCTCCTCATCCTCTCCAGGTCCTGGTGCTCCTTGTTTGTTGTTTTGATCTGAAAAAAGTCTATGGCTTTCTTGCTGCTTCTCTCTGTCTCCTCTAGTGATGGTACGGATACCTGTCTGCTACATGGAAGGAAATCGGGGAGAGAGACATCTACAAGGCCCCTCACCCTTAGTTTGCAAGGTTTCAGGGGTGCAGTTCATTTTCCATCAGGTGCCCCAAAATAAACTGCAGAATCTAGGCTCGTAGATGATGCTAAGGAAGTAATGGTTGAGTAAATGAAGCTTGAGTGGCATTTCTGACACGGCAAAACCCAAAGCTGTGTGACCTTGGCCATGGCAGTGCATGGCAGTGTTTCAGGTCTTTGTCTATAGATTGTGAGGATGGAGCAGCCTGAACTTAACTCTAGCCCCTCTTGCTCTGCTCTGCCCTTTTGGTGAGTTCCAGCTATACTGTCTGGTTTTCTGGGCAGTTTCAGTTGCCTGGGAAGACCTCTCCTCTCTGTTCCAGCTGCTAGCCTTGTATCTCTGAGTGGTGGCTGGTACATGGTCCCCTAGAGAAGGACTTGATCAGGGCTGTCTGTCTGTGATATGTTGACTGTGGTAGGAGTCTTTGTAGACCCACTGACCGCGGAGACTCAGATGCCTGAGTGATGCTGGCCCTAAGCTTGGCATCATGGATCTCGTGGATGGGGTCTGAGCTACCTCCAGAGTGCTGCAATGCCTGGCTGTGTGTCTAAGTGAGGACTCCCAGCAGCCCTAAGACTTTTGAGCCACTGTTTTTCATTGAGTGGCTCAGTTCCAGGAGGGGTGGGGGTAGAAGAAAGCCATTCAGGACATTCGTTTGAAAGACATTTAAATAAACCCAAGAGATTTATGTGGCCACATGCTTCCAGGCTTCTTTCAAAGTAGTGGATGGCCTTCTGAATATCTCGCACCGCCCACTTCCCTGTCCCGGAAGTGCAAGAGGCCAGGCTTTAGAAGAACCAAGAAAGGGGAAGCCCAGCAGGAGCTGAAGATCAAAGCTAGCAGGGCCTACAGAAGCCCAAATGGGAGCTTTCCCAGCTACCAACCCATGCATATCATAGAGTCCCTAATACCTGCCCAGGCAACAATCAGCATGCATGTGATCCAAGAAGCTGGGGAAGCAGCCCCCTAAGTCCCTGTGTCTTCTCCAGTGTACACCCCCTGGTCCAGGAGCCCAGAGCAGCAGCTTCTGCTTGTGACCCAGAGAAGGCTCAGCTCAGGGACCTCCTGGCAGCAGTGGCAGGAGAGTGGGCCCTATGCACCATGTGCTCCTGGGATGGATGGAAGGGAGAAAATATGAGCCAGATAGGCATCTTCCCCCTTGGATGCCTCCTCTGTCTCCTAACTGAGCACTGACCCCATTCTAAGGTCCCTTGCATTGTAACCCTGTACTCACCTGCCCACCATGGGTTTCTTTGTCAATCTGACCAGAGAACTCCTAGAGGTTGGACTGTGGCATCTCCTGAGGTCCTGCAGAGTGTGGTCAATGCCTCCTGGTCTGGGAGCTCCCAGGCTATAGACCCTCTCTCCTGCCCTGGGCTCTGAGCCCTGCAAGGTGGATCATGTTCAGAACATCATGTCTACCTCACTTCTCTTATCTAGACAGAGGTAGAGGGCCCTTCCTATGTGAGTGCCAGACCAGAAAGGGATAGAATTGTGAGCATGTGTGGGGAGGTATCCTGAGGCAGGCCACAGCAATCTCTCCTACACATCAGGCAAGCTGCAGGAGGTAGCCAGTGACCTTCAGCACCAACAGGTCTGGTGGGTTTACAGGCCTGGCTACTTCTGTTTCTTTTAGAACAGGACATCTTGCTGGGTCTGCCTATTTCTCTCCTGGCCTTGCTTTTTGCTTGGCCTTGGTCTCACCTTCTGGGAAGGGGATGGTCTGGGCCTCAGTCCTCTCTTCATCCTGGCTTGACAAAGAGGCAGCCCCTCAGTAATGAGATAAAGTGCCCATCCCTTCATCTTCTGGAGTCATGAGGATGTCAAAACCCTAAAAAGCATAGTACTCAGAGGCCAGGATACCTGGCACTGGGCAGGAGCCATCAGGTATTCCTCTCCACTAATGTGCCAAGCCCAAGGGTCCTGGCCATAGGAGGGCTGTGTGCCCATGGCCTACCTTTAAGGACTGCCTGCAATGTGACTTCCTCCTGCTCCACCTGCCTGGCTCCCCTCTTAGGGAGCAGGAAATGGGGGTGAGGGAGCCAGGGTGTTCCTCTCACCCTCTTCGGGAGGGGCTGGATACCCCATTCATAGGTGTCAGCAGAGCCCTCCAGTGGTGGGTGCTGGTGCTGGGACTTCCCTGGCTGACTCACCCTGGGCCTGGCTGTGCCTCCGCTGAGGCAGGAATTGTGAAGGTGTCTGGGTGGTAAGAGCAACTCACTCTCAGTCCCAGGATGGGATGAGGGAAATAGAGTCAGTACAGTGATACCCTAGACCCGCCAAAGAGCCTGACATCCCTACTTTCCAGTATGAGACAAGTAAGACTCAGGTCTTGAGCATGGCTGCTCCTGAAGATTCCTGGGCCAAACGCCTTCCTTGCCCTGCCCCTGCCAAGAGACTAGAGAATAGGGAAGCCATTGATTCAGAGACACTTCTCAGACACACACAGAGCAGCCAGGCTGAGGACTGTGAGAGGCAGGAAGTAGGGTCATCCCAGTGACCTAGCTGGGGCCAAAGACCCCTGGGAGAAAGGAGAACACTGTTGGCTCCCCACCCCCCAGAAAAACCCACGGGTCTTTTGTACTTAGTTCTCAGACACCCAGAGCTCGTCCTCAGGCCTCCCCCAGCACGCAGTAGGACAGAGGTGTTGCAATCACAGTGTGGGGAGGGGCGGAGGAGGACTGAGCAGACAGCACTGGGAGTGCATGGCTTGCAGCAGGCTTGTGGGGGCTGTGGCAGCAGTGCTGCGTGGGGCGAGCTGGGGGGGGGGTAGCCGGGGGGATGTGCAGTTCTGAGTGACTAGCCTCAGAATCCCTGTCTTCCTGTTACCAGTAAGAGAGGGCATTGCCCTGACTCCCTGGGTTGGAGGCACAGGAGATGGCTGCTTCTAGGAGGAATGAGAGTTGAGACTCTGGCATATTTGGTCAAGACACTCATCCGTCCGGCCTTGTGAGAAACGTAGAGTGTTGTTGGTCAGGTGTTGCCAGAGCTAGCACCTCTGACAAGCAGACTGAGTGTTCACAGCACATCTGGACCAAAGGATGCTGATTCTTTGTACACAGGCACAGTGGTAAAGTGTCCCAGGCAGGAATGAGGCTGGCAAGCTCAGACTTGACTAGCCTTAAACTTAACCTAGTACTCAGCTTAGCCTATAACTGGGGAAAGGAGCACAGAGATTAAGCCAGCTGTGACCTAAGCAGCAAACATTCAGGCCCGCGCCGGGATGGTTCTTCCCAGTAGGCTAGCATAGGCTTGACTTCTCAGGAGGATCTCTTTAAAGAAACTTTGTCAAGCTACTTGTATGGGGGCAGTGTGGCCCTGTGCTGTAAGTGAGGCTGTGCCACAGACAGGAACAGACAGGAGCATGGGGAGCAGGAAGGGTTCCGGGGTTTTCTTCCTACCTGCTGCTGAACTTGAGTGGCCTAGGACAGGTCTTTGTATCCTTGGTCTTCAGTAGTCTGGAAGGCTTCTTTTCATTGGGATGTTCAGTTTATTGCTTCCTGAGCTCTAAAGAGTAGTCAAGGGGTCAGGCAGTGGTGGCGCACACCTTTAATCCTGGCACTCAGGAGGCAGAGGCAGACAGATCTCTGCGTACAAGTCCAGCCTGGTCTACAGAGTGAATTCTAAGACAGCCATGGCTACACAGAGAAACCCTGTCTAGAAAAAGAAAAACAACAACAACAAAACAAACAAACATAATAAATAAATAAATAAATAAATAAATAAATGAGTCAAGGACTCCAGCACCTTGTTTGGGTGGGTCCTAATTAGCCAGGTCCCTCTCTAGGGAGGAGCAGGGCCTGGCCATCCTTTCTTGGACCCTTTTTGCCCTTCTCCTGTGGGAATGATAGGGTGAAATGAGGTGATGACAGGAAGTTGCCTTGATGAGCTGATACAGTCATTCTTATTGCCCTGTGTTACAGTTGTCTCTATCTCATTGTGGGATTGACTCCCCAAAGCTGGAGGCATCCTGGCTCCCATATGCTCAAGAATCAGAAGGTCAGGCAGGTGCAGCTAGGGTTTGGGAGGGTAGGACTGGCCTTAGCACCCTTTGGTGGCCTCTCTTGGCCCTAGGACATTGTATAGACTCTATTCCCCTCACCCCATCCTGAGACTGAGTGTGAGTGGCAGAGGGGCCACCCCACCCTCCCAAATTGGCTGGGAGACCTCAGAGCTAGGAGCGCATGTTCTCCAAACATCTTGCTCACAGCAGATGGCAGCCACTACTGCTTTTCTCCCTGCAGTTCTGGTGCACCTCCCTTTCTCACCCCCTGTTAACTTTGGTTTCTGCTTTTGGAGATGGGGAGGCAGCCTTCATGCCCCCAGAGCTGCCTCTGATTGTGGGTGAGGTTTGGTGCATACAAGGTGGATACTTTCTGATGGAGCAGAAACCTCCTTCTCCCCAGCTCAGGGACATAGTCTTGCCTAGTTCCTGCTAGCCAAGTTTGAATCTTCTTGGCCATGTGTGTTGGCAGTGCAATTTGAGAGGAGCAAGGAGCCGGGCTGGGGCCTTGTTTGACATTTCTTGAGCAGCTGCTAGGCACCAGGCTCTGTGCTGGATGCCAAGGACATGGAGGTGCAGGGCGTGCAGCCCTGCCCTGTAGCAGCCCCCAGCCTTTGGGGAGCACAGAGTGGAGGAGAACCAGTTGTTCCACCTAAGGGGTTGGTGGGCTCTGATGGCATCTTGGAGGCAGTGTTTAGGTTAAGCCTGGGAAATCTGAAGAGCTCTGTAGACAGCAAGATTGGAGAAAGCATTGTGGGCTGAAAACAGGAGGCCTGCAGCACATCCAACTGAGGCACACAAAGCAAAGGGAGACCATGTTGCCTCCTCTGGACCCTTAGAACATAGCCTGTCCTCTGTATAGATCTAGGTTGGAGTCAGCCTAAAGCCAAAGCTCCAAAAGGGAGTGGCATGCATCTCTCTCAGCTCTAAGGTCTGTCCCTGGGTTTGAGGCCAGCATGAGCCAGCCCCTGGCCGTCGAATAGATATGGCCTATCTTTCCTTCTGCCTGGCCCTTCAGCCACAGGTCAGTGATCACATGTTAGCACTGTTTTCCCAGGGCAAGAACAGCTGGGTGAGCATGCTGGACCTCCACAGTGCTACCCTCATTCTGAGCCTGCCTCCAGTCCACCCACACCCACAGGAAGCTCTAGGCCGAGCATCTGCATCGTGAGTGGCTTGTGTGTGCTGAGCCCTGTGCCAGTTACTGGAGTTGTTAGGGGTCAAAGCCTGAGCTCCGGCAGACCCAACAAACTAGATTGACCATCTGTTCCCTGTTGGCCAGTTAGAGACAAGTAGTCTTGAAAATGAGAGTGCAAAATGTGGCCATACCAATGGGAAGAAAAGATAGAAGGGTTCAGTGAGCCCTCCAAGTCTGTGCCTGGGGTCCTTACATGATGCTTAGGTTTAAATAGAAGGCAAGAGGTGTGCATAACTAATTAGTACTGGTCAGGGTGTAGCCCCGCTGATCATTGTCTTTGTTTTCATCTGTCTACAAGGTTGTGGGAATTATATGAAGCCTCTTCCTAGGAGGCAAGTTTCTCCTCTGGCTGGCACCAGGCTTCAGCCTTTCTCTTCCCCCACCGTGAGATTCCTAGGGACATTTTTTTAATTCTTTGGGGACAATTGTTTTTATAGCCTGACAACAAAGGGAGGGGCACAAGTGTTTCTCTTTAGAGTACCTTCTCTCCTGCCACACATATGCCAAGGACTCCT
The DNA here is from genome assembly GCA_019843965.1 of Rhynchomys soricoides. Lineage (NCBI taxonomy): Eukaryota > Metazoa > Chordata > Mammalia > Rodentia > Muridae > Rhynchomys > Rhynchomys soricoides. The sequence continues at coordinate 363,894 of JADRCH010000311.1, read as the reverse complement.
ACATAGGCCTCATCCAATTAACTTTAAAGGTTGTGAGTGGCGGGCGTCACTGGCCCCAAGCCCCTATGACTTGTTCAAAGTCTTTCAGTAGACTCCAAGCCCAGGTGAGCCTGCTCCTCTCCAGAATGTCTCCTGTGGGGTCACTTACCCTGTCCCCTAGACAAAGCTTAAGGGAGCATGTGTGGTGGCTTAGGTGGGTGGCAGGCAAAGGCCCTGTTCATCTTTCCTGTTGCTGCCTCCCCTGCTTCATAGTCAGGCCTTCAGGGGGAGTGGATAGCAGGAGTCAACTCATTTGCTCTTCTAGACTCTCCAAATACCACAGGCAAATTGTTGGGACATTAGTGGCTGCTATAGGCAGGGCCACCAGAACACAGTCCAGCAGGCAGCAGGCAGAGCCAAGGCCTTGGTGTTTGCTTTTCCTCCCCCCCACCCCCCTTCCACCTTTGCTTTGCTTTTGCACCTGTCTGACTGTTTGCCCAAGGATTTGCCCTCCTGGAAGATAGGTGGGACTAGGGGTGGTGGCAGGAAGGCAGCAGTGCTTCTTGGTACATGGCTTTTTGGCAGGCCCTGTACTACACATGAACTATCCCAGCAGTGCATGGCCTCACCCTCGCAGAGCATGTGACTTCATATTGCCCGGGCCTGGCATGCCTGGCATGCCTGGACAACAGCAGCGGCAGCAGCAACAGCTGGACTGTTAGCTAGGAGCAGGAGAGGCCCACAGAGCCCTGTTCTGGGGCACTGGCCCCAGGGCGCGGGGGTGAGGGGCAGCATCAATGGGACTTTTGTGTGGCTGGGGCAAAGGAACACATGGCCAAAACCAGGAGCCCTGTGCAGATACATCTGCTCCTTTCTGTCCTGGAATGGTCAGTCTGCAGGCCTCTGCCCTTCCTCCTAGCAGAAGAGCTTGTCTTAGTTCAAGCCATACTATCCCTGACCTTCCCGTCACCCCTTTCAGCTGAATCTGCTTTAGCATCTTGAACTTCTCCAGTAGACACTGCCTCCTAAGAGTCTGGCCTTCTGGTCTATCTCACTGGCCTGATAGCTCGTCCACAATGGCTCCTGGAAGCTGTGGTCTGGGTCAATGAGAACAGGTTAAGTAACCAGTGACTAGATCCAAGGATGAAGAACCCCTTTTCTCCCTTTGCTGACAGTCCCAGATGGGATTTGCGTTAGCTAGGCTAGGAGCCAAATGCCTCACTTCCTGTAGTCTTGCCCATGGCCAGCTTTTGTGGAGTACTTTCAGTCCTATAAGATGGGAACTCTAAGCACCATCTTTGGGTTTTAACAAAGTCAAAGACCCATGACCTCTGTGCCACTCGGTACCTGTCCATATGAGCCATGAGGGCAAACAGGCTGTCACCAAGAGGCTGTGTTATGCCTCCCATGGGTGAAGAACTCTGTAAACAGAGGGGAGCTGGGAGGGCACATTGGCTCAGACTTAATGACCTTTCCAGGTGGGCACAGCTGCAAGAGGTTGCCTGGTCACTTTCAGACTAATCTGGTAGAGTTCACATGTGACAGGGACGAGAAGACAGCCTGACCCTTTGGCTTCTAGCACAGGGATCCCAGGTGTCCAAGACTAAGCAGGAAGGAGGAGAAAGAGAGCTGTGTGATTCTGGGATAGGCATGGGTATGGGGGAGTTGTCCCACTATGTTTCTGCCTGTCACCAAACACAGTTGGCTAGCCTGGGGGGTGGGGGGTGCTCTGCCGAGCCCATCCTGGGCTTTCTTTCTATGGCTTGTCCTCTAGTAGTGGAAGAAATGCCCACTATTTAGCACCCATACACAGCTTGTTGCCAGATGCCTGCCATGACTCCTTCCCAGGGCAGCCCTGTGGCCTGTGACTCTTGGTATTCTCATTTACAGGTAAGAAAACTGGTCCGAATTGCTCTTCCCCCAGCATCCCACAGTTGTTACTCCTCTTCTCCAGGTACCAGTGCTCAAAGTGGCTGCAACTTACACATACCTGTTAAGTGGCCAGGCCCTGTGGTAGCCCACACAGGCTGACCCTAACTCCCCTGCGTTTCCACTTTGCCTTTGCAGTCAATAGAAGCACTAATAAAATAAACACATTAATACATAATTAATCCTATCTCTATCCCTCTGGCCTTTTCTCTCTGGAAGCCCCAGACGTGATCTCATGCATCCTGTCAAAGCCCCTGAAGAGCTATGAGGAGGCTCTGTGCAGATGATGGGGAAGGGCTGGCACCCATGGACCACAGGGACTTCAAATTAGCTGTTACCCAGTCTTAGCTCCGACAACAACCAACTGCCCTTCCTCAGCTCTTAGCCTCTGAGTAAGAGGTATTAGGGTGAAAACTCATTCGTACCCTTCATTTGGTCTCTTTGGGATACTACTGGGCTAAGCAGCAGGAAGAAGAACTAAGGTGAACCCCACCACCCTGTGATAGGATGTGTCCTCGAGCGCACACACACACACACACACGCACACACACACACACACACACACACGCACACACACACACACATACACACGAATAGTGGGTGTGCTCGTTGTAGCACTTGCTTGTAGCAAGCTAGCAGAGAACATGTGAGAGTCCCAGGGAGGGAGGCAGAATGAGTAAGCATCCTGTAAGCAGTCTCGATGCTCAGGATCTTCCTGCTTTTCCCAGTGGTCAAGGATGCAGTGGCTGCTTCTGTCTTCATCATATGAAGAGGGGCCCAGATTTAGGGCCTTGCCTGGGTCACATGACTCACAGAGGTGTTGGGTTTGAATAGGCTTGTTCTGGCAGACTTCAAAACTGGAGTCCCCTATAGTTAGGGCACAGTAACCATTCCTGCACCCCACCCCCAGCCTGTCTCTGGGGTCTCAGAGACAAAGTCTCCTCCAGGCCCTGTTCTTTGCTTACAGGATGACTGCCATTGCATCTTGGTCAGGCCAAGGCACAGGCCCTGTCACTGGGAGAGGGCTTAACCCTACCCGCCATCCCCAGCTTTGTCCTGAGAGCACGGGTCTCAGGGCTCTTCTCTGAGATTCTCCTTCCTTCCCTCCTAGATACCTAATAAAGGTGGCACATGCCACCCATGGCCAAGAAGACCTGGAGCTCACAGTATCACTGCTGGAGAGCCCCTTAGGCAACAGAACCTCACAACAAGCAGATCGCTCAACCTTCCTTTTCTGCCACAAGCTTCCTCCATAGAATGAAGATGCCATACTCCTGGCCTACCCAAAACACACACTCACTGGTGCCAGTGTGGGCTTCTGCATGGTTCCTGCCACAGGGGAAGAGGGGCCTGGGCTTTGGCTTCCTGGCAAAGAAAGCTTGAACCTGGCCATCAGAGCCCTCGGCCCTGGGCTCAGCTCTGCACTGGCTCTTGTATATCATCAGTCTGTCTCTGTTTCTTGGGCCTTGCTCAGAAATGGTTTTTCCTTTAGGCAGCTGGATCTTGGTGAGCTCTTCCCACCTGCCAGGCCATTTTCTGGGCGAGAATAGATCAGGCTTGTCCTTGGGAAGTCACACTCTGATGGGAGAGCCACACAGAAAACTAGAGGGCGTTAGATGGTACACAGTGCTGAGAGGAAAAGGAAACAACCTTGTGTGATGGATGGGGAGGGCTCCCTGTAACAGAGCAGGTAGCTCAAGAATATGGCCCCTGAGCTAGGAACTGAACGACACCAGAGAGGCAGGCATTCAGAGATGGGAATGGGGAACAAATGGAGGATGGACAGGCTTGACTGACAGAGGAAAGGCTTGTGTTTAGGAAAGAGATGAGACAGCCTGAGAGGAGATGAAAGTAGACAGAGACTGGCACTACAGGGCCACATCCCAGGGTGTGAGAGAGAGAGAGAGAGAGCAAGCACTTTCTAGTGTAATGGGCATTGTGAAATGGGTAGAAATAGGAGAGAGATAGAGGAAGGAAGGATGGACAGATGAATGCTTGAGCTGATTGGTGGGTGGGTGGGTGGGTGGATGCTTGAGCGAACAGTTGGATGAATGCATAGGTGTGTGAATGATTAGGTGGACAGATGTTTAAGTGTATGTGTGTATATATGTGTGTATGTATGTACTCATGCATGCTTGAGTGAATGGATGGATGGACAGATAGATGGATGGATGTTTTAGTGGATGGATTGCTGGATGGTTGACTGGTTGACTTCTGATACATCTCCCAGTGTAGGGTTTACATTAGCTCGGAGTCTTCCTCCTGCGTTAGGTCTCCCTGTATAGTGATTATCATGGTCAGGACCAAATGACAAGAAGAGTGAGGAGTTGACTGTCCAGGGGAAAAGCGTCAAACTTCAAGCAAACTTTAGAACCCAGTGAGCACGTCTGAGTGTTTCCTGCCATGGGCCTGCTCCCTTGTACTTGTACATAGGTTCACCTGAATCAGGACTAGGCTGAATCAGAACTCTTTAGAAATATGGTGCTTCTGCTGGGGGCCAGGTAGCTCCAGGCCTGTGATTTAAAGGCACCCTCCAGGAGCTGCTGCCATCTCACGAGTGTTCTTCCCTATCACTGTCGACTTTGTATGTCGACTCTCAACTTGGACCATCCATGTTCTTTTACCTCACACCTACCTTGGCCAAGGTCCCAGGATCAGACTCCACCAGTTTTCTTCAGTTCCTCTTTGTCCCTGCCTCTGCTAACCTGGTATTGGCCCCACCCTGTTTCCTCCCTTGTAACCTGTGTAGAGGTGTATGTTCTGTGCTTGTCCCCTCTTACCCCCTCCAGTGGTCTCTCTGCCTTGCTTGGCTCAGGTCTATGTGACCTCTCTGTCTTGTGATAGAGTTTTCCTTGCCTTATGTGAAGACTGGCTTGGATTATCTTTTTTTTTTTTCTGGATTGGAGATTTGTGGGAATCTGACCTCACACCACTCCATGGCTTATCTTTATTTCCACCCCTTAGGTCCTTGACATGTGGTGGGCACACAGAGAGTAGAGGATGGCTACAGTAAAGAATTGCTTAGCCAAATCCCATCTGTGTACTCACCGCCCTGTGCTCTCTCCCATCATCTGTTCCTTGTCTCCCCTCGAAGCCTGCCTTGCCCCAAGCTAGAAAACTTGGAACCAAAGCCTACTATGTGAAGATCAGAGTCCTTGTTCTGCCAGGTCTGGGGACCACCTTCTGTCCTGTGCTCCTGGTCAGCCAGGCCTGGGCTTCTAAGAAGGGAGGTCTACCTCAGAGGCAGGCTGCCAGGTAGGAGAAGGAAGCTGCTGCCTGTTTAAACAGCTGACACCCCAAAGCCCCCTGTCAAAGTGGGGTTTGTCCCAAAGAGGCTCCCGGACTGATGACATATTTGGAATACAGTTTAAACTAAAAATCACACAGAGACTGTAGGGCTGAGGAGGTGAAGAGAAGGCTTAGGGTCCAGTGACTTTGGAGCTTTCAGTTCTGAGTGGGGCTCCAGAGAGAACCCAAAGCCAGAGGCTGTGGTAGTGGTACAGATAGCAGCAGGTCTCAGGTGGCTGTGTCTCTTTGTTATCTCTTGGCTGTTTGGGGCCTGGTGTCCTTAATACCTAGCCTGTGCAGAGGGTTTGGAGTCAAAGTGATGTTCTTTAGGTTTGGGGTTTCCCATGGCTGGCGGACGCATTGCTCTGGTCTCGGCTACTGCTCTAGTCTCACCCCTTCTTCAGGTGGGTGCCGACTCTCCAGCTGCAAGGATGTTCTGGTCAGACAGGCAATGAAATGAGCAGGGAGGGGCCTGGGGGCCTCCAAGCTCACAATTCTAGGTCATCTCCTGCAACATCCAGAGAATGGAGTGGTATTTATAGCCGCCAGCGGCCACTGAAGGTGGAGAAGCCAGCACGAGCTATGACGCAGGCCCGACCCCCCTCACTGCCCTCCCCCACTCCAGAGCCTTCCTGGGATGTGCAGGAAAGGACTGTGCCTGCTGAGGAAGCAGGCTTTGTCACATTACCACCCTGAGCCCTGAGGGAGATGAGGTACTAGTGTTGGCCTGGCAGGAGCCTTGCCTCTCTGGTCTCACCAGGACCTTGTCTGGCCAGAAGACACTGGATGGGCATCCTGTTAGCACTCACCTGCCCTGCTAGTCTTTCATGCATGTTGCCAGTCGCTCTTTCCTTGAAAGGTTTGCCTCCTGAAGATAGGGTTCACTGACTTCTCCTAACCAGGTGAGGGCAAGCACAGAGGCCTGTCTCATCCCTCCACAATGGGCAATAGCCCCAGGTTGGCTGAAACAAGGCCTGCCAAACCCCTGCTACTGCCCCTGCTCTGGTCTTGCCAAGTGGCAGCAGAGGGCCTCAGCTCCATCTCCTGTGGCACCAAGGGAGTGAAACTACAGAAGTGACAGTATGACAAGACTGGGCACCTGGCTATCAGGGGCAAGGCCTCTTTGAAAGGAAGGTAACACCAAACAGGCTGGGCCGTGCCTCTGCCCAGCCTTAACCTATCCTGAACAAAGTGGACCATGAGTTCTGTTCAGGTCCCACATGGGCAGCTTTGTGTTGGAGGCAGGTGTCCTGCTCCCCAGTGCCTCTGATTTTCAGCCTCCTGGTTGCTAAGAATCCTGGAGCCTCTGTCACAGACTAAGAAGAAGTAGGCAGAGCCAAAGCTTTCTCCCCAGGAACGTGTAATGTAATAGAGAAGGTGAAGCCCACACCAGAAACCTGCAGAAAGTAGGCCACAGGCTGAACTGATCTACCACCGGGGCTGGAGTTTGGGGGCAGTTGGGGACAGACACCCAAACAGACCTTATGAACAACAGCAGAAGAAGCAGATGAAGCAAGGGGGCCAGGAGAGGACAGACTCTCTGGCCAAGTGCAGTTGGTGGGAACTATGGACAGGAACAGAGCCTGGCACAGAACCAAGAGTTGGGCTATAGAGGATGGTCTTGGTGATCATGGCAGGATGCAGGGGGTCTGGGAAGTTGGTAGAAAGCTTTAGAGCCAGTGCCTGAGAGTTTTAATTTTTTTTAAAGGCCACTTAGGAACCATGATATGCTTTAGAGAAAAAAACCAACCTATTGGAAGTGTATATGATGCGGGAGAGGCACATGCATTTCATAGCATGCCTGTAGATGTCTAGGACTACTTTGTGGAGTTGGTTCTGCCTGTGGATTCCATCAAACTCAGGTTATCAGGCTTGTGTGGCAAGCACCTTTACCTGTGGCTCCATCTCACTAGCCCATGCTAGGGTTTTGAAGAAAAGGGCAGTTCCTAAAGCAGTGTATGTAGTTCACATTGCCAAGCATCCAAACTTCCTGTCTGTGTCCAAGCCTGCTCTCAACACTCCACAACTTTTGAAATGGCTTTGTCCCGCTGTCCCTCAGCCCACGAGGGAAGCTCTGTCATCAGTGTCAACTGTTTACTGATGGGGAAATGGTCACTGACTCATCCGACTCATCATAGGAAGTGGCTGGCCCCTCCCGCACTGTACTCTGAAGTCTTTGCCCAGTGCATGGCTGAGAAATAGAGTCCCTGGGACCAGTGCCAGGTCCAGCCTGTGCTCCACCCAGCAGTAGGGGCCTTCCATGCACTGCCCCTTCTCGGAGGCCTGCATAACTTGTGCTGAGTCCAGCTTTGTCCTACTGAGGCATAAGAGGGAAGAGAGAGTGTGAAAAATAAGAGAAGATGTGGCCTGCGGTCAAGAGTTTTCTCCTGTAGACACTTCTGCTCTCCTGGCTCAGGCAATGGAGGAGATATGGAGTGGCCTCCTGAGTCTGGATGCCTGAACAGCATCTCAAGGCTCTCTCCCTAAATGCCAGAATTGTCCAAAGGGCTCATCTATCTCATGACTCTCAGGCATTTTTGAGCACTTAGTTCAAACCCTAGCTGTGTATACAGCAGCTAAACCTTGCTCTAAATGACATGGAGTGTCAGGCCCCAGAGACCTGCCTGCCATGATCACTTCCCTTCATCTGGGGTCCCCTCAAATGGCACAGAAAGGAGAGCCAAGCAAAGGAGAGACTGGACCATGGCTTGTGTTGTTGGTGGTCCCATATTCTACAGTTGGGGGGCGGAGGGTGGATGCTGGCCCTTTGAGTCACCAGAGCTCTGTAGAGCAGCTCCCAGGGGAGGGAGCTCTGCTTGCTGTCATTTGATCCTTGCTGGCTTTGAAGATGACTTGGGAGTGACTGAAACCCAAGAGCCCAAGCTTCTAGCCTGTGCCCTAGATGGCTGTACTGCTCAGGAGGTGGATCTCTAAGGCACTCACTTCTCATCTGGAGGCTTTCTCTCACCTTTGAGCAGCATGCACCCAAGCAGACCAGATCTGAGGGCTGGTCTACTGCCTGAGGAGGTGGGGCTGAACGTGGCTCAGGGTAGGCCGGGCCCAAAGGGTGGGGGTTCCCAGAGGGGAGGCATCACACTCGGTGTGCCCATTTAACACCTCATTAACGACCTCATTAGGGGTCCCCTAAGGAAGTGGAAGGTGCTAATTCCTCTCTGAGGTGTCACCAGCACCAGAGACTGACAGTCTCCTCTGGAGGAAGTTCTGAGGAGCTGAGAATGAGGTAGAGCTGAGATCTGGTGAACATCCCTGCAGGGGGCCATCTGGGAAGCCAAGAACTCCCAGCATGTAGCCCTAGCAAAAGGAAGGCTTTGGGGGAAGAGCAGTGTGGGGGAGGGAATATTGGACTGGGCGGGGAACTTGAGGAGGCCTCTGTCCTCAGGGCATATTGAGTTTGGGTGGGGTGCAGTATGACAACCTGAAACTCAGTTGCACAGACAGATAAGTACACATCTCATAGGAATGTGGATTTGGAGTGATCTACAGCCTTGTGGCCTTGGGCAGGAGCTCAGTAGCCCAAGCTGTCCCCTCTAGAGATGGTATTTCTGCCTCACTGACTTGTGTGGGTCCAAGTAGTCAAGACCCTGGTAGTTTCCTCAGAGATCCCACCAACCCTACCTGAGAAGAGATCACTCAAGGATTGGACCGGTGTAGATTTGCCTGTTACTGGGAATAGAGGCCCAGGGACTTCTGTTGCGAGGCAGCAAGCTTGGTGCAGAGGTAAAGGTTCTACACACACTGCAGGAAACTGATGGATGAACCAGAATGGGGACAAACCCCGCTTCCTTCAGACACTCACTCTGCATGTGCTCACCTGCCCCTCACAGCCCTTCCAAGAAGGGAGTAGCTTCATTATCTCATTTGCACACAAGGAAACTGAGGCTCAGAAAAGTGATGGTCACAGGCCAATAGAAATAACAGAACCAACATCTTGCACCACGTCAGCCCTGATCCAGAACTGGAGGGAAGGCGGCAACTGCTTCTTGGAGCAGCCTCCAGCTCTCTGTGTACTTGAAAGAGGGAGTGGTTAGGAGATCCAGTGGAGTGAGCTGGACTGAGGGAGGAGACTGGCTGCCCGCCAACTGACACCTGCCTGCTCCAGCCCAGCAGCTCCCAGGGGAAGAACGCAACCTGAGGCTAGCATGGCTTGCCTGTCCGAGCCCCTCCTGGCCATTTCTGCCCAGAGAACTGAAACAAGTGCTAGAGGCCTATGGGGAGGAAAAGATCTCTAAGGAAGTATTCAGAAGTAAAACCTGGCTTGGCCAGAGCTAGAGGGACTCCTGCCCAGGACAGAATGTGGGGAGTCAGGTCCAAAGAGAGGGCCCTGCCACTCTCTCTGGCCCTTCCTCCCCCATTCCTCAGCAGCCAGAAGCCCTCTCAGAACAGCCAGTAGGAAGCGAAAGGCCTCAATTGATTCCTGGGGAGTTGGCTGGTGTCAGTGGCAGGGCCTGGTGGCAGATGGCAAATTCTTTTCATTGAAGAGGAGTTAGAAAATAATTAACGTGAGAACTAGAAGTGGAGCTGGTGATAAATGGAGCGTTGGTGGGGAGGGGCTGGCCAAGCACAGGCTCTGAAGCCGAATGCTTGCCAATGGTCACTAAACTAAGTGACCTTAGGCAGGTTACATGAACCTCTCTGAACCTCCTTGCCCATAAAATGGAGAGAAAAAAATAGCAGTTCATCGAGAATGTTAGAAGGACGGAAGAGGGATTCTATGACTGCTTCATACCACATCTTACAGCACTAAACACTACATAATTTTTTTTTTAAAAAAACCCACCATGTGGCTGAGTAATTGTTGGAAGCCTGTCTAGTTCAGTGCAGGTGACCATAGGTATGGTGTCAACCTAGTAGTAGGGTTGGTTTCTCATTGCTCCATTCCTGTAACTCCAAGCCTGATCCCTAGACGGTGCCTTTATAGGAAAAGGTCTCTCTGGTCACAAGCCCAATGGAACAACAGAACTGGCTTCACAGCCTGACTCTACTTGCCCCTTGCTGTGTTACTAATTTCATGCAGCCTCGGTTTCCCCATCTGTGAGATGCAGACTAACCTGGAGGGGTATAGTGAGGACCCCTAATGCTGAGGGGTAGAGGAAGTGAAACTCTGTCCTTCAAGGCCATGGGTTCGGGTGAGAATGTGTCAGGTGTGTCTGTTAGCCTCAGACCCTGGCTGGGGGACAGAGACTGGCTTTCCTCTCCTGGTCTGGCTGCCCCAGGCAACACTGTGCTCCGTGGGGCCAGGCATTTGAGGACCTCTCTCCTGCTGAAATTCTGTCCCAGACCTGGGCAGACTCAGCTCTGCCTTCTGCTCCAGCACAGCTGATGTGTGAAAAGCAGCAGCTTTTGGGTCCCTAACTTGGGTTGCACACGCCCGGGCACAGGCTGGTGGCGCACGCGGCCCTCAGCCCACGCAACTTTCTGTCACCTCCTTTGCTACCATCTCCCTTCCTGTGCTTTCAAAGGCCAGCCCCTTGGCCATCCTGCCCAGGTGGGCTGGAGGCCTGGAAATGAGAAAGGCAATACTTCCTCAGCGATTCCAGGGTAGTGGCCCTGGGATGTGTGTGTGTGCGCGCGCACGCATGTGCGTGTGCCTGAGAAGAAGGCCGTCAGGCTGTCAGACAACCAGGTTACTGTTGGTCCTCCCTGTGGGATCTACAGGTCAAGGTCTTCAGTCCATCCAGAGGACACTCCCTTTGGTTTCTGGCAGCTTTAGGGTGTGAGTAGACCTGCTGGCTCTACTACAGTGACCATCTCTCAGGGACCTAAGCCATGCTCAGGCCTATGGCAAGCCCCGTAGATTGGCACCCATCCGTTCTCACTATAGCTGTGGGAAGGTGGCATCCTACTTTACAAAGTCAGGAAACACGGAGCACTGTTCAGGTGGTTGGAGGGGGCTCCAGTGAGTTATCAAGGGGGCATTGGCCGGCAAGCCTCTCGAGCAGCTGTTTACCTCCTGACCAGGACAGGGCTGTTGCTAGCCTTGGGGATACAGTGGTGGTTTGGGGTGGTGTCACAGGGCATTGTATGCCTACTGAGGTCTTAACCCCCAAACCTCTCAATTGAGCCTGGCAAAGGCAGCAGCAAGGATTTAGGGAGTTAACTATAAGACATTCTGTCAGGGGCCAGGTTGGGTTGAGGGGCCTGCAGTCCCAATAAGGGAGTGGTCAAGGAGGACTTAAAAGAGGAGGTGCCTTCGTCTGGCCTAGAAAGAAGAGTTTGTGTGGCAAGAGTACAGGGTTACTATACTGGCTAGTTTTGTGTGTCAACTTGACACAAGCTGAAGTTAATCACAGAGAAAGGAGTTTCAGTTGAGAAAATGCCTCCATAAGATTCAGCTGTAAGGCATTTTCTCAATTAGTGATGGGGAGGGGGGGGCTTGTGAGTGGTACCATCTGTGGGCTGGTAGTCTTGGGCTCGATAAGAAAGCCAGCTGAGCAAGCCAGGAGAAGCAAGCAAGCCAGTAAGCAGCATTCCTCCATGGCCTCTGCATCAGCTCCTGCTCCTTGACCTGCTTGAGTTTCAGTCCTGACTTCCTTTCATGATGAACAGCAGCATGGAAGTGTAAGCTCAATAAACCCTTTCCTCCTCAACTTGCATCTTGGTCATGGTGTTTGTGCAGGAATAGAAACCCTGACTTAGACAGTTACCAAGGCATTGTTTCCACCATGGCCTCTGCAGAGAACAGTAAGCTTGGGCGAGTGGGGGTCATTTCAGGAAGGGAGTGTGGAATGGTGAGGGGTTGGAGAGCCTCCCTATCTAGAAGGTTCCCACTAGGGGAGGGCAGGTTGTGTGCATTCTAAATCCCTGCCTGGAATCAAAGAAGGTGCCCAGGTTTGATCCCTATTGCCACATCAAAGCAGGTGTGGGGTACATTACCTGTAATTCCAGCACTCTGGAGGTAGAGGCAGGAGGATCAGAAATTTAAGATTTCAACACATACTTTGAGACCAGCTTGAGATACAGAGACCCTATAACCAGATAATAATGATGATGGTGATGGTGATGATGATGATGATGATGATGGTGATGGTGATGATGATGGAGAAGGCAGCATGTGCATTTTAAAAAGAAGTTTGCATTTTTAGGAAGAGGAACTCACAGAATGGTCAATATTTAACCCAGAGGCCTGAATCATCACCTGGAAAATTTGGTTATGGTAAGGGAGGGGGCGGAAAAAGAGACCCCTTAGGGCTGCCTACCTAAGTCATTCCATCCACATGAAAGGTACTCCTGGTACCCTTTCACACGTGCTTGGGACCTGCAACCCCTTCACACTTGCCTGGTCCTGTCACCTCAAGCAGACCTGCCTAAGTAGGAGGAGCTAAGCTCCTGCTGGAGTGGGTGTGGCCTACCCTGGAAGTCCTCAGGGTCTGGGAGGAGAGCCCTGGCCCCACCACAGTTTAGTCTTTAGGGGCCACTCTGGGAGTGTGGTGGGGGGAACTGAGGAGGTGCTCTACAGCTGCCCCAGGCCAGGAAGTGGCCCGGCCCTCCCCCTCCCAAGACATTTCCTCCAAATGAAATCACAGCCCCAGCAGGGGAACAGGCCCCCCATTGTAATGGGCTGGGGTCTCCAAAGAAAGGCTGTCTTTCAGGCCTGTAAAAATAGAAGCCTTAGGATTTATGAATCTGTACAGGGGATGCCCCCTGCTCCCCCCCATCCTGTGACCTAGTAGTGACCAGCTGAAGATTCCACTGCCTTGCCTGGGAGGGCAGCTGGGCTGCTGGGGGTTCATAGGAACTCTCCCACCTCCCCCCCCACTGATATGCTGTGGCATTGGCCCAGCACTGTGAGGGTTCTGCAGGCCTTCTCTCGTGGGCTCCTGGCTGGAACTTTCGAGGAAAGCATAACGACATGTCACAGAGAAGGAAACTGAGGTGCAATCAGTAAGTTACGAAGTGGGTGGTGGGCTTATAGCTCCTGGGCCAGGACTCCTGCCTATGGAGTCTAGGATCTCGTTGTGTTAGCTGCCCTGGGCAGAAGCTAAGAGGTATGGAACTCTAATGCCAGTAACAGGACATGTGTGGGGTCAGCCCTCCAAAAGTCTGCCACACCACAGGAAGGCCCTGGTGCTAACCACAGCTGCTAGCCACGACTGCTCATCACCTCAGTCCCAATTGGAGTACAGGTGCTGTCATTCCAACATTGTCCTGGTCCTGCAGTCACAGCTACAGGACCTGGGGTCAGAGAGGGCAAGGTAAGGCCAGGCCAGGGTTCTAAGTGCAAGGACCAGGGTGCTGGGCACCTGGTGGGCTACAGTGCTAGCCTTTCTAGACTCCTTGAGGAAGGATGGGAGAGGAGGTATTCTGTGTGACTGTGAAAGAGCCATATTCTGCTGGAGGTGAAGCATCGAGTTGCTGGCAGGGGCAAGGACCCTTCCTTAGCAGTGTCTCGGGCAAGCGTGGCACAGCATCTCCCCTGGCCTGATGACCCTCAACAGATGATGGCTCTGTTCCAGCCCCTCTTCACTGAATGGGAGGGGGCAGGGTGGTGTCACCTCAGGCTTCGCACTCTATGAGCCACCTGCACACAGGGCGGGAACAGGTACCGTGGCTGTTGGCAGTTCTGCCTGCCCTAGCCTTGCTGCTATCCATGAGGTCCCTGCTCCCTCCTATCCATTATTCCAAACTCAGATTTTGCTCCAGTCCTGGGCCCCTGTCCACAGTAGACCTCCCAACCCCCTAGCCACCTCAGAAGCAGCTGCTGCTTCACCCCGCATCTTTCTTCTGCTTCTCACAATCTGCCTGACTCCTCCTTGAGAGTGGGATGATGTCACTTCCTGGGGGGTGGGGGAAGTAGGCACGACCCCAGCAGCTGCTCAGTCAGCCAGCTCTGCTTCTGGGCACCCCTTGGGAGCATTCACTGGCTGGTCCTGGGAGATAAGTCCAGCAGAGCCTGTCCTGACATGACATGCTGCCCAGTCACCTGGCCCCATGCCACTTCATCCCCTGTCAGGGCTATGCTCACAGGTTTAGCTAGGTTTGGCTGGTCCCTTCCCTAGTGAGTTCGGTCTCTGCATACACATATTTTCTTTGGAACTGTCACTAGAGAGATGAGGACCTGCTGTCCACCCTTGGGCCAGGTGCCATGTAAACCGCTGCTGGCCTCAGGGGACAGCTGCCCTCTAGCAGGGTACCCAGTTCTCTGTAGCAGGGGTTCATCTTTGCACAGGGCACATAGAGCTGTCCTGGGTTTTGGCTCAGACCAGCCTCCTAGTTCCAAAGGAAGCCCCTAGCTCCTGGCCACTCCTGAGCTTGTTGGTGGCTGGTTTGTACCCAGCTACTTCAGAGAAGCAGGCATCAAGCAGTGAGAGCTATCAGGCCAAGGATGAGTGTGTTAGAGTGGCTGCCATTCTCACTGTGAGGGGCAGATGTCCCTAGCCATAATCCCGACCTGAACCATGACAGTGGCTCAGAGTTTTGTAAGACAGGTGCAAAACCAAGTCAAACCACACTCACAGCTCAAAGGTCTCGTGAACAAGAAACCAAAGGCCTCACTGTGCAAAGACTTATTGCAAAAAGTCCCACACGCTGGGCATCCTCACCCTTCACCTCTCACTCACTCCTCTCCAGCTTCCCCAAGCCTTTAGTGGTCCTCCCACTCTACATGGCTTTCAGCTAAGGGACACTTGTTCTTGGTTCTGAAAGCCTTGGCCCAGAACTGTAAGTACTGGTCAGATTTCCTTGTGGTAGACAGGGCCCTGGGAGCTGAACATCCCATTGATTCCACATATGGAGAAAGAGAGAGTGAACTTAGGGTCTTTTTGTCTCTGTTTTGAGACATAGGCTACCCTCAAAATCATATTTGTCCTGACTTAGTCTCCCAAGTGCTGGGATTTCAGCCGGCCAACCAGAGCCTAGGTCTTCAGTGGAGCTAAGCAGTTACTGTAGGAATGACGTTAGGCAAGTGGCAATCTGGTGGTGGGCAGGAGTGACCTCAGGAGACAGGCTGAGATTGGTGTCAAGACCTTT
Source organism: Rhynchomys soricoides (assembly GCA_019843965.1). Classification (NCBI taxonomy): domain Eukaryota; kingdom Metazoa; phylum Chordata; class Mammalia; order Rodentia; family Muridae; genus Rhynchomys; species Rhynchomys soricoides. The sequence goes on along the minus strand of JADRCH010000311.1, from coordinate 348,711 downwards.
GTTGTTAGGGAGCTTGAGAGGGCCGGGGGCAGCTTCTACCTGGGTCAGCATCTCTGGTGCCCGGAGGCCCATTGGCCATGGGTGAGGATTGGTGCCAACACCCAAGATGCTTGACCACACCTGGTAGTAGCCCAGACTGTTCCAGGGTCCTCTTCTTGCTTTCAGGAGGTGAGCACCTAGCCCGCTGAGCCTTCCAGAGCTGCCAGCCATGCCCGGGATCGTGGTGTTCCGGAGGCGCTGGTCTGTGGGCAGCGATGACCTCGTCCTGCCAGCTATCTTCCTCTTCCTCCTCCACACCACCTGGTAAGTCTCAGCACTTTGGCCACAGTCCTAGGTTTGAGGAGGAAGGTCTGGAGGGAAGCTTTCTGGTTACCTGTTCTTCCATGTCAGGCCCAAACCTGACTCTGTCCTGCTCCCAAGTGCTCCTCCAGGTATTCCTCCCCGATTCAGGACCCCTCCTGGCCAGCGGTCCTTCTGGCCTTGGCAGTGGGGATAGTAATCACTGCCAATGCCTCCCTGTGCTGACAGCTGGGCACATCAATGGCACCCAAAGCCAGGTGGACAATGTTCTTGTAGGGGAGATATGTTTGCTTTTCCTCCTACTGAGCTGCACCAGGTCTGCCAGCCAGAGGCAGCACGAGACACAGAGGCAGCCCACCCTGTATCCCTCTGCAGGTTTGTAATCCTGTCCGTGGTGCTCTTTGGCTTGGTCTATAACCCACACGAGGCCTGTTCCCTGAACCTGGTGGACCACGGCCGCGGCTACCTGGGCATCCTTCTGAGCTGTATGATTGCTGAGATGGCTATCATTTGGCTGAGCATGCGTGGGGGCATCCTCTACACAGAACCCCGGGACTCCATGCAGTACGTGCTCTACGTGCGCCTGGGTAAGGGACCCCTACAAGGGGCTGGGACCGTTCTAGGGCTCCACACCCTTCTGCACTCATTCACTCCCTCGGGTTTTTGTTACAGACACAAACTGAGAGCCAAACCCTGAGGAGCAAGGGGTTCCCTACTGGACTGACTGTCCGGCCTACCAGCTGTTTTGTGAATCTTTTCATTAGGGAACACACCCACTTACTTATATGTTGTTTTTTTGTGTTTTGGTGCCATAATGGCTGTTGAGAAATTGCTTTTGTGAATGGATGGCCACAGAGTCTGAATTGCTTGCTGGGTGGCCCTTCACAGACAAACTTTATTGAGCTCTATTCGAAAATGTGAGCTTGTCTGCAAAATGCTTTGGTGATCCTTCTTTAACAGATCAGGAAACCCCTGAGACCAGGCTGAGCCAGCTCCCTAGAGGACCAGCCTATATCACTTCTGGGCCGTGTCCCAGCAACCTCTAGGGTATTCCCAAGGAACACTTCTCTCAAACTTCTCCGCTGCTGCTGGGGAGGAAAGTGTTAACTTTGTTTTGAAGATGAGCACACAGGGAAGTCAAGATAGAAGAAGCTGGGATTTGAACCCATGCTGCTCTTCTAGCTCCATTGTCTAGGCTCTTAGCTGTTATACTTTGCTGGCCCTGCCAGGCTGTCTTAGCTCCTTTCCACTCCTCCTGGGGCTCTGGATCTAGTTCCCTGATGGACTGAGTACATGGCTACCATTGGTTGGCTCCTGGGCTTCCTCTCATCTTCCTACCCCACCAAACTGAGATTCTAAGTCTTCTGAGAAACAGTCTTCACAAATTCCAGTCTTCAGTGTCCTTTGACAAAGTTATTCGCAGTCTCAAATAGGGATGAGGAAACAGAGTCTCAAAGAGATTAGCTAACTTGCCTACAATGAGTCGGATTCCAGAGCTCTTGCATGAAACTCTGAAATCCTGAAGAAACTGGAAGTACTTGTTTCCTGTTCACCTGTGCAGTCACAGTCCTGGGAGGAAATGGGGACTTGAGAGCACAGTGCAAGAGACCAGACTCGGCTCTGTGCACCCCTGCTGTGAGATGGCTTAGAGTCCAGACAGCAGGAGCCAGGATGAGGTTCCTGGGCCCTTCCCTGGTGGCAGACAGTGGCCTGTAGCCTTTAGTCAGAACCTGCCTCTCCTTGCAGCCATTTTGGTGATCGAGTTCATCTACGCTATCGTGGGCATCGTCTGGCTCACACAGTACTACACCTCCTGCAATGACCTCACTGCTAAGAATGTCACCCTCGGTATGCACCCCATCTGTCCCATCAGCCAAGCCAGCCCTGGGGTGGAGGTAATAGGACCCAGCTTGCAGAGAAGGGGCTAAGGTGCCACTCTAGGGAGACACTCAAGTGTGGGTGCACCCTTCACTCAGTGTTCTGCTCTCTCACTTGGGGTCCTCACCAGGTGAGCAGCAGCAGACACAGAACTGTCCAGGCAGCACTAGGGCTGTTTGTCACCTTCTCAAAAGTCTGCTCTGAGACATATGTGGACCTTGAAGACCACAGCCTTCTGAGTCTTGCTCTTGAGCCTAAGAAACAGCTGGGGACATAGAGGCCACAGTGTCCTTTGTTCATTGCTCATGACCCAGGAAGGTGGACCTAATACCAGTTCCTTCTTATAATTGCTGCTGCCACAGGAATGGTCGTCTGCAACTGGGTGGTCATCCTCAGCGTCTGCATCACTGTCCTCTGTGTCTTTGACCCCACTGGCCGCACCTTCGTCAAGCTGAGGGCCACCAAGAGGAGGCAGCGCAACCTGCGGACTTACAACCTGCGGTCAGTCAACTAGGTGGGCGGGCGGTGCCCTAGTGAGCTTTGCAGACTGGTTGGCAGAGAAGGGTCCTGTTCCCTCCCAAATCACACACCAACCCCCCTGAGCCACTGCTCTTTGTGAAGGCCTCACAATCTCACTTCCTCTTCTGTTCTTGAAAAGGTAAGAATAGGCTGGGTGTGGTGGCACATACCTTTCATCCCAGCACTCACTATTAGTGAGGCAGAGGCATTCAGACCAGTTCAAGGCCATCCTAGTCTACACAGCAACTTCGAGCCAGCCAGAGCTACACAGTGAGATTCTGATTTTTTAATTTTAGATACCCAAAAAAGTACATGGGTGTGTATAAAACACAATAATATGCACATACATAATAACAATTCATGAAAAGAGCAAGGAGAAAGAAAAGAAAGCTCAAGGAGAGTTGTATGGGAGGGCTTGGAGAGAGGAAAGAGAAGAGAAAATGATGTAATTATATTATGTTCCCAAAAATAAAAGAAATAATTAAAAACAAAAACATGCCTGTGACAGCATTGCCTGTCAAGGGGATAAAATTCATTCACCCAGTTTGCCAATGTTAAAAGTGAGAGTTATATCTTTTTCTCTTTTAGTTTTTATTCATGTGGGCACAATGTAAACATAAAAATTAAAAAATAAAATCTGAAAATAAAAAGTAAGAATAGCAGTTGCTGGCTCAGGGTGTCATTGTGAAATTTAAGTGAGATAATATATACCACGTGGTCAATACTGTGGGCAAGGGCTGAGTTAATGGAAAGCCACTCAGCGACAGCAGCTGGACACATACTCAGTTATGGTAACACCAGAAGACACAAGCATTGTTCAGAGTGAGTCACAACCCAGGTCCTCCCTGTAATGGGGGTGGAGCAACCAAGGTCCAAAGTTCAAGTGGTTGCCTGGTTACATGGTGACGCTAGGAACCAGCTTTCAGCCTCACTTTGGAGCCCTTACTTAACGGTTAGGTGAGGCTGCCTCCAGGTCTCAGAGATTGTAAAAAGTTAATCAAGGAAGACTTCCTGGAGGAGATTTCACCTGGTGTTTAAAAGAAGTGGCAATGGCAGAGAAAATGAGAAGAGGGTATCCAGCATGGCCATAGTGACTTCTTTATTGAAAACATGGGACGTTCCCAGAATGAATCACCATAGCCCCCACAATCGGGCTTCTCCTGGAAGGCCTGCCCCATGCTTAGCCCTTTGTGGTTTATCAGTCCTTTGGCTATCCCAGAGCAGCTGTGAGACCCCCTTCTACAGATGAGGGATCTGAGTCACTGCCCCAAGCCACAGTGGTGGGGTGTGGAATGGCATCCATCTCCAGCCCAGGGGAGCAGGTTGCCAAGACCCCTGCCCAGCAGGCCTGACCCCACCCCAGCTCATGCCTCAGACCTTCCATGTCAGCCCACCAACTTGTCACCGCCTCCAGCACCACACCCATGCCTGGTCTGGCCACCTCCCAGCCTGAAATGTCAGGTCTTGGAGCCAGAGCTCCACAGCCCATTTTTCCCTCAGTGCAGCTGGCCACCGCCCCCTGTCCCACTTTGCCTGCTCTGAGCACATGCCGCACCAGAACTGTTTCTGGGCTCCTGGGCCCTGGAGAAAACTTCCTTTCCTTCCAGACTCTGGGTGATTACCTTTGGGGCTCCAGGCAGTAGGAACCTGTACAGCAGGGGCTGGCGCTCACTGTCATTTTAATTAGGAAGCTCCCTGTGGTTTCCAGGCCTGTCGGAGGCCATAGCTTGCAGGCCCTTGACCTGTTGTGGTTTCTCTGGTCTCCTGTGAGGCTGGAGAGCACAGTCTGGCTGTGGGGCTGTCAGGCTGACCACCTGCCTGACTCTCCAACACTGTCTCTAAAACTAACATTTTTTTTTTTCCCGTACAGGGACATTTTTCAAGCTATCCACTCCCAAGGGCAGGGACATGCACACCCGGCTGCCACATGGTTGTTATTTTGGTTTCTGAAAGCCTGGAGTGTGTCTAAGTTTTGATCCTTTCTCTTTCTAGTGAAATCTGAGACTGGGGGAGTGTGTTATCCCCTGCTCTTTCCCAGGAGACTTGACCTTGGGTTTTTGTAGAAAGAATGTCTGTCCCCTTTTACATAGTGAGCCTTCCAACAGACAGAGCTGTCGGTGTCCATGAGCTTCCTGTGCAGACTTGGTATATGTCTCCCTGGTGTGACCGATAGCCTGAAGGGTGGTAGCGCTTGACCAACCTGTCAGCTTTTCACACAACCCTACAGTCATCTGCCCCCTGGTGTTCATGTGTGGTTCTCAGGGTCGTTGAGCATTTCCATCTGGCCAGAGGCTGGGGAGGAAATTTCTCGCCCTGTTGGATCCGAAAGCAAAATGTACGTGATGCCCTGAGAACCGAGCTTCACTCCCTCTTCCTAAAGTGGTGGGCATTGGTATAGGATGCAAGGCTGTTCATTTTCTAGGGACTGAAGGTCCCCAGGACAGCTGGTCTCTTACATCATTCCTAGCCCCACCCGGTGCCTCCTTTTTGGTCAGCTGCCTGTACAACCAGGGTTAAAGGAATGGAGAACAGTTCTTGGCTGCCCATAAGCGCCAAAAGGCACATCAAGAGCCAGTCTGTCATTCCTGATGACTGTTAAGTGATTTGAATGTATCTGAGTGCCACCTTGCCTTTTGCCCCTGACTCGGGTGACAGGCTTTTAAGGGGACAGAATATGGCTCAAAACCCAGTCACAGCCTCTTCTGGCTTTGTTTTGAGATTCACAGTGTTTAGTGTCAGGGCTATTATCTTTTTTCCTTCCGTCCTTTTTTTTTTTTTTTTTTTTGAGATAGAGTGTCTCTGTGCAGCCCTGACTATCCTGGAATTTGCTCTGTAGACCAGACTAGCCTTAAATTCATAGAGATCCATCTGCCTGCCTCTCCCTCCCAAGTGCTGGGCTTAAAGGAATGAGCCAACACCAGTGATATCAGAGCTATTATCTTTGTGCTCAAAATGCACCAGCTTCCTAGGTGCTCAGGATGTAGATGCCTTCGTGGGAAAGTAGCTTGTTGTTCTCTCTGCTCACTGACTCCTGAGGCCCCTAACTCTCCACCTGACCTGAGGAGGGAGAACAGAAGGGACAGGGCAACCATGCAGGCACTGTACCTGCCCTACCCAGACAACAGCTGGGGAGTGTAAGGGCCTCCACAGCTCACCAGGTTGGCTAGCAATACCCTGGCTGGCTGACAGCTGGGTCACTGGCCACTCAGCTGTAGCTAGCCTGATGCCTATCCTCCCCAAGCCCACTGGAGAGCTCTTTGGTGTATGCTGACAGCTGGGTCACTGGCTGCCCGGCTGTAGCTAGCCTGATGCCTATCTTTCCCAAGCCTACTGGAGAGCTCTTTGGTGTATCCTGGAAACAGGCCTTCCTATTTCTATAACATCTGGTCTGCTCCCCTAATCCAGACCTGTGACCTGACACATGTCAACTATATACCTTCATAGGCACCGGTTAGAGGAGGGTCAGGCCACCAGCTGGTCCCGCCGTCTAAAAGTGTTCCTCTGTTGCACCCGGACGAAGGATTCTCAGTCAGTAAGTACCCATAGTTGCTTGCCTCAGGTCCTCTGTCTGCCATGCAAGTGCCTTTCACTCTTCTGGTAATGCAAAGTGGGTGGGACTGGTAGGAGGCGGGGCATTGTGAGCAGAGTGACAGCCTGCTTATGGGACAGTCTGCCCTTTCACTGAAATACTGCCCCACCCTGCAAAGCAGATATTCACCTGTTTCACTGTGGAAACAGAAAGCCTTGATGACTGATTTGGTACTTTTGGAACATGTTTTAGTTTAAAAGAAAAGTATCATGTGGTCAGCAATGGATGGATCTGGAAGATCTGGGGTGCTGTTGAGTGTTTAGCCTGAGGCTGGATGGTACACATCTCTGAAGTCTGAGGTGTGGACAGACCCATAGTGTTGAGGAGTAAGCTCTGCAGAAGGTGGCTCTGAGCAGGAAGGGAGCTAGGACCCCTTAGCGTAGGGTAGGAAGGTTGGAAGTCATCCAGCTCACCCCTCATTTTGCAGATCAGTCAGCTGAGACCCAGAAAGATGGAATGATTTGCTCAGCATCCCACAACTAGGTAGTAGCAGAGCTAGAGAAGTCAGAAGACCACTCCTTCCTGGGGAAGACAGCAAAGTGCCCACCTCAGACACCCTGGGGAAGCCTGGAGTGGCCACTCCCCAACAGCAGCCCCCAGGGATCTTAGAGTGAGTACCTAAGAAAGGAAGCCCCAGTGTTCCCTGCCAGGTGGTGGTACCTCATGGGCCTGTCTAGGGATGCCTGAGAGATCCTGGTCCAAGCCTGGTTGCAGGTGTGCCTTGCACAGGGCGAGGAATGGAGCCCTGGATGTGGAAACCAGGCTTGCCTGGGCCTGTGATAGGCATACTCTTTTCTCTGTAAAACACAGGGTCAGGGATGTTGTAAGAAGCTCGTGTAAAGGTCACATGAACCCAGAGCATGGTCCTGTTAGACACAGACAGTCGAGGGGCAGATCCCTAAAGAGTGATTTTTCTGCAGTTTGTATGTTGTTGCCAAAGAGCTATTCTTGAATTCCAGTCTTTGAAAAAGTTACATAAATGCCTGTATGTTCAAACCTGGCACCTTGAGCTGGGCAGCTGAAGCTGAGCAGAATTCGGCTCCATGTGGCCCCTTAGAGGTTTGAGCAGGTAGCCATTGGCATTTTTCTCCTGACTTGCTGGGCACTCAAGGATGATACCCAGTGAGACAGATTGAGTTGCCATGAGTTTGTTCTCACTCTTCCCTCTCCTGATAGGCTCAAGGCAACAAAAGGCAGGGGAAACCCAGGACCACAGATAGCAGGGCTTGTAGGCCTCTGTCCTTTCCTTTCCATCCAAGGCCCAGGGCCAGCTCGGAGCCAGAGAGGCCACTGACTGTGAAATTATACTTCTCAAGTACACTGCAGGGGCCACTGAGCTGAGGCTGCTGAGAAGCAGGGGAAGCTTGAGATTTGGGAGATTTAGCAGGACTTCCAGGATCACAGCTGGTAGGACAGTGGAATCCAGATACTTTGTGTGGCTTCTCTTCTGGAGAAGGGCTGCCTGGACCCTGATCCTGGGTATCTAGAGAGAAAAGAGGTTAGCATCTGTGAGCAAAGGGAAGCATGAGCTGTAGGACCTCAGTGGAGAGAAGAGGCCTGGAAGGGGGAGGGAGGGTCAGCAGCTAAGATGGTAAGGGCCCAGAACCCAAACCAGTCTCCAGGTTCCTGCTGTATGGAGGTACCACATGCCTGAAGGGCGAAGTGGCCAGAATTGTGGAGGCTTCTGGTAAATTTGCCCTGGGTGTTCACTCATGGTCTCTCCTTTCTCCTACTGCCCTGCCACTGCCTCCTGCCTTCCTGGGCCTTGCCTGACAGGATGCCTACTCAGAAATTGCCTACCTCTTTGCTGAATTTTTCCGTGACCTCGACATCGTGCCCTCCGACATCATTGCTGGCCTGGTGCTGCTTAGGCAGCGGCAGCGAGCCAAGCGCAATGCGGTGCTGGATGAGGTAAGTACCCAGTAGCTCTCTTGTGGGCCCCTGCTGCAGACCCTGTGGCATCCTCTCCCCTGGGCCACTGTTAACTGCTCATCACCATCCACTATCCTAGCTGAAGCCTTCTGCCAGCTATTGCACTGCCTTCTGATAAGGAGAGTTGTCTGGGCCACATGTGGCTGCTTTTGAGGCCAGCCTCCGAGGATGTCCTGTTCACTGGGGCTCAATGACCAATGCCAGTTTGAGAGCTCCAGCCTCTGTGTGAAATTTGCCCTGGCCCCCTGTCCTCACCAACATACTAGCTCGGGTCTCTGTACATCTCATACAAAATCCCTTTCCCTCTTGGGTGGCTCAGGACCATCCTTTGGGGTTTGCAGGTCTGGGTAGAATGGGGAAAACTAGAAATACAGGGAAATGATTTCGGAAAACTGCTGGATATTAGAAGTGCTGCAAGCCACATGGCTCCCTCAGACCTCTGGACAGGCGCAAACTGAACTCCCTTTTCATCTTTACACTGGACCGCTGTCCGTCTTACCACGCCTGTTTTCCAGGCAAACAATGACATCTTGGCTTTCCTGTCTGGGATGCCAGTGACCAGAAACACCAAGTACCTCGACCTCAAGAACTCGGTGAGTGGAACCTCTTCCTTTCTCCAGTGCCTCTCTGTACCTCCCCACAACTACATGGCGTGAGGCAACCCCACCACTCTTACTCAACTGTCCAGGGAGTCTCAGATCAGGTCCTCAAGAGCTCTCACATCATGCTGTTCAATAAACAGGATCCTAGATCTCTTAGCCAAGTCCAAGACATTTGACCTCTGCTTCTGGAGATTGCATAGTACTTTATGGGCATGAGCTATGACATTATTGCTGCTGCTGCCCTTATAATAGGCAGTGGGGCGTGACATTGCCATTTAAAAGCCTTTTTAGCAATTGAAACTTTCCTCAAGCACCTTTAGTAGAAAGCCCATGTGTACAGTCAGTCCCATGGTATGAAGGAAGGCACAGGCCAGGCCAGTGTGGCCAGGGGTGGAACCACAGCTGGTAGCAGGAACAGTCAGCCTGGCACAGGAGAGGCAAACTAATTCAGGTGCATCCCTGCTCCATTGCCTCTCTCTGCTACCTGGAGCAAGCCTGTCATCCTCAAAGCACTCAGGACAGATATGAAATGCCCTAGGCACAACTTGCACCCAGAGCTGCAGTAGGAGGAACTGACCCATCCTAAATCTAGGCCAGCAAGGTGCTAGAAGCTTGGTGCCAAATAAGACAGGGCTGGAAAAGTTTTGGCCCTCGGGGATCTGTGTCTTTAGAAAAGCCCCAGGCATCTGTCTCTCAAAGCAGACCTCACTTTGTTTTACCAGCCGAATACATATACAGTCCATGCCCCTAGCTAGCTCCCTGCCACTCACTAGGGTCTTGCCTGGCTGGCTCTTACCGACCCCTGGGGGGAGGTGCAGAGTCTGCACCTGCCACCTGGCAGAGGCTACCAGCGCCCCGCCTCCCTGTCCTGTCACCCAGGGTAATTGCCTCTGCAGCTACTGGCTCCTTCCTGAGTTCCTGAAGAGCAGGCAGAGGGTGCTGATTGAGGCCTACCTGTTTCACTTCACAAGATGACTAATCACCCTCCTTAACTTTTACAAGGTGACTAATTCCCTCTAAGTGCCGCAGTCCTGGTGCCCAGGGGCTGGGGACTGACTGACAGACTTTGCTGGGACACTGCCATCCCAGCCTCTGGACAGCTCTTAGCACTGATACCAGCCATCAGGGGCAGCTGTTGGGCGGCAGACTCCTGGGTTTCAAACTGGCACCTTTTTCTAACATGATTCCAATCTCAGGGAGACAGTCTTCCCCCAGCCTCAGGAATTGGGACTCTATGAGTCAAGCCTGAGAGGACTAGTGAGCCAGAGGCATTTGGTGACCGGTTTCCATGCCCAGTATGGCTCATCTGGTTGCCCATAGACACTCCCAGCCTCAGGCCCTAAGTTAAGGGTTAAGAAGGGTTAAGTTCCCAGGGCCTGATTGCTGAGGTGGGGGTGCGGTGGGTGGGTGGGGGAGACTGCCACTCATACCCCATGTTCCCTTCCTTTTTGAGTAAACAAGCCATGGCTTCGAGGGGTTTTCTGTCCCCAAATCATTAATTCTGAGACAGTAGTCATAGGATAGATCTCTTGAGTATGCTGGCCTGGGTATAGGGAGATAATTGGGCAAATGTAATTAGTGTCTGGAGGGACTGCTCCTCCTTGGGGCCCAGCAGCTGTCCCCCACTGGAGCAGGTAGGCAGGCTCCCACCTCAGGGACTGGTGGTGGCTGAGGTAGCAGGCAGGAAGGGCAGAAGTCACCACCCTCTGCATCCTGTCTTCCAGCATGAGATGCTACGGTACAAAGAAGTCTGCTACTACATGCTCTTTGCCCTCGCTGCCTATGGCTGGCCCATGTACCTGATGAGGAAGCCTGCCTGTGGCCTCTGCCAGCTGGCTCGGTCCTGCTCGTGAGTACTCAGCCAGTCCCCATCACATTAGTATATAGCATAGTCTGGATGGGTGGTGGTGTAAGGATGAATTGGTACCCCCTCCCCCTGGGGCTTTGAAACTGCTGCCCTGCCCCTACCTCCTCTGGGTCCTCCTCTTCCATACTGTCACTGGGCCACTGGCTTCCTCCTGCTTCCTTTCTGGACTGGAATTATACAGACAGACTTTCAGTTGCTGCCTTGGGCAAGTCAGTGCACTTTTGTGAGCCTCACTTCTACATTTGTGAAATGGGATGTTGACACCTCTGTTTTTGAGATGTGATACTGCTGCGTCTGCACTGCTAGTTTTCTTCTCTTCTTTGGGCCCTCCTCCGCTCCTACAGATACCCCCTTCTGCCCACCTCTCCCTTCTCTTGGCTGCTCTGCTGTGCGCTGCCTGTCTAGAAGAATGAACTCTCTTGGGAAGTAGGCCCACTCCATGGAGGTCTCTAGAAATGCACCAAGAAGGCACTTTGGTACAAAGTTCTGAGTAGACCTGGACCCGGATCTGACCTGTAGCTGGCTTCGCCTTCATCCCTGCCCCTGTGGAAGAGGGCTCTGTGCTTTTAAGTGGGCCAGAGAAGGGCTTTGGAAGGACCCTGTCCTTCTATGGTGTCTCTGTCCTCAGTCCATGATAGGCAGAAGCAGGACAGTTCCCTGGGCTCCTGTTCCAGAAAAGCTGACCTAGTGGGCCAGTGCCTCTGTCCTCCACGCCTCCTCCCAGAGGCGACAGCATCCATGCCTACTCCACAGTGCCTCCACTTTGAGAAAGCTGGTGGCTCTTGGGACCTTGTTCTCATTATTCCGAGATGATCAGAGAGGACCAGGTCACTGTGTGCTCCTCCCATCTCAGCCAAATGTACATGCTTGCCACTTCCCCTGCATTCCTGGGACACTGAGTCTGGATGGAGAGACTCTCAAGATGAACTCTGGGCCATGAGCCCCTAGACCTGTGCTTAGGTGGGCCCTCACCACTTCTCAGGAGCCTGTTTTCCCAGTTCTAGCAGATGCTATCAGCCCATAGGACAGTTCTGAATCACAGAGCCACTGGCAATGAGGCTCTGAGTGCTTTGGGGACAGGGGGAATATCAGCACCTGCATGAACCATGAACCAGTACTGAAATGGCAGAGGACAGAGTCCTCTGCTTTAGTGGGACACAATGAGGTCCAGGACTCTTGGAAGAATGAACCTAGGGTGGGGTGGAGACAAAGTCACAAAGTATGGGGATAATTGGAGACAGAAATGGCTGGGCACCATTCTTAGCATCTGTTATCTGCCTGCTGCTTGTCACTTCCATGGACTCTCAGATCCGGAACTTTGGTTGTCCACCACAGTGGGTGACACATCACCACTTTGTAAGGGCCTATTTTGTGTGGAGAGTGGAGTAGGATAAGGGGCATGGCATAGGGGACAGGATGGGGTCTAGTAGCTTTGGGAAGCAGCAGACAGTGCTGACTCTGACAGGAGGAAGCCAAGGCTTATCTGGACCATGGTTATGGAATCAGAACATGATGTATCAGGAAAGATTTGAACCCAACTCCTACCTCTCCCCTACCTCATTTGAGCCTTCTGCTCAGTTGAGGGAAGAGGGGAACTTCCTGAAGACTTGAAGGTAGGACCTTGAGCCAAACCTGCCACCACTTGACCTGGCTTCTCCAGGCACATCTCTGGGATGGGTGTCCTGTGTGTTGTATCCTATGCATGGGGCAGTCCCTGATCCAAAGCTCAGGCAAGCTCAAGTCTTGGCTTGACTCTGGGGTTTCTCAATGAGGCCTCTCCCTGTTGGGAAGTCACAGTCCCACAGGCACTGCTCTGAGAAGACAAACAGTTCACACTGAATGTCAATTCAAGACAGCTGGCAGCCCGGTCATACTTGCCCCCAGCTTTGGGTACCCAATCTGTTGGGTGCTGGCTCCCTCTGGTGGCCTGAGAAGCAGATGCATTTTTCTCCAACCCATCCCTAGTGGAGTGAGCAGTTCAGCCCTGGCTCATCTACCCTGGGGAGTGTCCTGTATGCTTGACAGGCTTGGTGATCTGGGAAACATCTGAGACTAGCACAGAGTAGACCTTGCCCTGTGTAGCATCTGCCATGGCAGTACACAGATGAGGTCGGCGGAGCACATGGATGTTATGGAGGGGCATAGCTGAGTGCCAGACCAGGGGTCAGGTCAGGACTGGCCCTGTCAGAGACGTAGCTAGAGTAAGGTCATATTTGGATGGAGACTAAAGGGTATGGGGTTGGGATAATGTGCATCGAGTCTGGTGAGGGAGCTATTCAGGCAGAGGAGGGAAAGGAAGAGTGGTGAGCATGAGGGTGTGTCAGTCAGATGAGGCCAGACAGGGCAGAGCCTGGAAAGGACTCAGACCTTAATGATGAAAGGGGGAGCATCTCTGTGGGACCCTAAGGGGAAACGTGATAGTGGCTTGATGTGCCTCCAAAGGGCCCCTCCCTGTGCTTCTGAGTTGGTAGTGGGGGGAAGGGCAGACAAGAGAGAGGAGGTCAGTCTGCAGACAGAGAGGGTGGGAAAAGGACAGTGGGCAGGTTTGGTGTTAAATGTGAAGACAAAGTGGACTGGTGTGGGGTGACTGGGAGGAGCTGGTATGATAACCAGAGAGCAGGCTGGGGTTCCGGAGACCATCAGTACAGCTAAGGGGAGATGCCATGTGGGAGTCCAGTAAGGTGCCTTTGGAGGTCTGCAGTGGGTCTACCGCTGTCCTAAATGAACTTACAGAAAACACATGGAGTAGGCTGCTAGAGGGGCGGGAGGTCAGGATAGACCCAGGACCTTGAAAATGAAGGGCAAGCTGAAGAGGAGGCTCAGCCTGGGAAGAGAGAAGAGCAGTGAGGTCTGCAGCCAAGAGGGGAGGACTCATGCTCCAGATGGCGCCGTCTGTGTGTTAGGAGACTCTGATGAACTAGTTCATGGTTTGACCACTCAAAGGTCATCAGAGCTTCGCAAGGGTCATTCAGGGAGACAGACAGGATGGGCTGACGCCCCACCTGGAGCCACTTACAGAGAGGATGGAAAGGAAAAAATCACCCCACTGGTGCTGGCCTGCCCTAAGCTTGCTTTCACCCCATTCCAGGTGCTGTCTCTGCCCTGCACGACCCCGGTTCGCCCCAGGGGTCACCATTGAAGAAGACAACTGTTGTGGCTGCAACGCAATCGCCATCCGCCGTCACTTCCTGGATGAGAACATGACTGCTGTAGACATCGTCTACACCTCCTGCCATGATGCGGTGAGGGGCCATGCTGGGGCCGGAGGTGCTCTGGGGGCCACTGGGGACCCAGGCCCAATCATCTCCAGTGTATAGTCCAGAGATGGCCTCCTTCATGTTGCTGCCCAAGATCCACACTGCCTCAGACTAAGAGGAGAAATAGATGCCAATCTCATTCAGTATTAGGGCCTCCAGGCCCAGCCTTAAGGGACTGGAAGAGACAGGAGGCACTGGGGAGAGGCAGCAAACCATTTGGACTGAGCACAGATCTGCCTGAGGCAGAGTGGACTGGAAGGGCCAGGTACCAAGGAATCCTCAGTGACCTCCAGGAACCCTGGCTTTGGCAGGTATTAGGGACCCTGTGGCCCATGGGGAGTTTCATCACCATAGTCCGGCCTCATTCTGGGGTCACTTAGGCTCATGAGCTGGTACTCCTAGGTCTATGAAACTCCCTTCTACGTAGCTGTGGACCATGACAAGAAGAAAGTGGTGATCAGTATCCGGGGAACACTGTCTCCCAAGGTAAGCGCCCATGTGTCTATTCCACTGGCCCCAGTACCTGCGGCCCTTGCCTGTTCTACCCTTAGCTGTCTTTTTCTTTCCCCAAGGATGCCCTAACTGACCTGACAGGCGATGCTGAGCGCCTCCCTGTGGAGGGACACCGAGGCACCTGGTTGGGCCACAAGGTATCAACCTCAACACCCTGAGGTTCTCTCACCTTTGCCCCCATCCCTGACAGCACTCAGGTGCCTGCAGGGGGATCTTCCTTTGTCAGAGATCAGTGAGAAGGGTGTGGTTTAGCCTTCCTGCCCACTAAGGCCGGGGGAGCTCAGGGGCTATCCCTAGAAGCATCTGGGCAGGCAGCCGGGGAGATGTCACTCCTGTTTCTATTAGACAAACATACCTCTGAACCTCCATTTTCTCATTTGGAAAATGCAATTGAAAATGGAGCCAAAGAAGTACCCACTGACCCTCGTGGCCTGTTTGTTGAGGGATGGAAGGGACACTGGCTGAGATTACTGGCTATTGTGTCCCCGAGGCTTCCCATCAGTCCTCTTTACTCTGTTCCTTCTACCCAGGGCATGGTACTCTCAGCTGAGTACATCAAGAAGAAGCTGGAGCAGGAAATGGTCCTGTCCCAGGCCTTTGGGCGAGACCTGGTGAGTTTTCATGACATCCCATCCTGGAGAGGAGGAGCGAATGATGGCACCCCTCCCCAAACACTGGCTGCTGTCCCTCCCTCCCTCCCACCTTCCTTCTAGCTGGCTCCAACATCCTACCTCCCAGGCCTCCTTTCCCAAAGTATCCTTTCTCCATGCTCTGCACCCCAGTTACCAAATGTGTACTCTGCCAGCCTTGTGGTCAGGGCCACTTGTTACAAGAAATTTTACAAACTAGTGACAACAACGGCTGCAAGTAGGGAGAAGGCCACACCCGAGCTGGGCGGCGGCCTGAGTTAGCCCAGCCACTACTCCCTATATTGGCAACTCCTCAGGGTGCTGCCAGCCCCCCCTCCCAGGTTTTACACTGTAGGCTAGTGGCTAGGATGGAGGAGTAAGGACAGGCAACCCAATTATTATAACTGTAATCACCAGAGTGGTCACAGGGTGAGGGTAATGCCTAGGACAGAGGGAGCTGTTTCTGGAAAATCAGGGAGGTCTTCCTCAGAGAGGGAATTTCTGAGCAAGGCTTTAGTGGATAAGTAGGAGTTTGTGAAAACAGTCTTACTTTGTTCTGCGAGGACCTAGCTTGATGCTCCCTCAGCCCTAGTTTGACTTCTTGTCCTCCCAGTGTCAGCTGGGAAACTGAGGCAGGGCTCTCAGGCATCTCTTGGTCCCCTAGGGCCGTGGAACCAAACACTATGGCCTGATTGTGGTAGGCCACTCCTTGGGAGCAGGCACGGCTGCCATCCTCTCCTTCCTCCTGCGTCCCCAGTACCCAACCCTCAAGTGCTTTGCCTACTCCCCGCCAGGAGGCCTGCTGAGGTAAGCAGCTCGGGGCTTCAGAGCTGGCTGGAGCAACCAGTACCCCTGAGAGCCAAGGGCTGACTTGGGCTGGCAAGGACTGGAAACTGGTGGCTGGACTGGGCAGCCCTGCTTCTGATCGTAGGATGCCTGGGAATGGCTTAGGACAGCACTGTGGTAGGAGGATGGGGGCTTTTAACATCCCAGGTAGACAGGGCCGGGCAGCAGTGGCGCACGCCTTTAATCCCAGCACTTGGGAGGCAGAGGCAGGTGGATTTCTGAGTTCGAGGTCAGCCTAGTGTACAGAGTGAGTTCCAGGACAGCCAGCTTTACACAGAGAAACCCTGTCTCAAAAACAAACAAACAAACAAACAAACAACAGGCAGGAAGGGCAGAAGTTGAAGCCTAGCCTGGCACTATGAGCTCCCTGGAAAACCGAGACCCAGGTGCAGAGTCGGACCACTCCTACCAAGGCCCTGCTCTGACACTGAGCCCCTTCCCTTGACTTCTCTTGTAGTGAGGATGCCATGGAATACTCCAAAGAGTTTGTGACGGCTGTGGTTCTGGGCAAAGACCTTGTTCCCAGGTAAGTTCGTCTCTCTTGCTACAGTCTCTCCCCACTCCTCAGCACTCACACCTTTCACTCAGCCCTCCTCTCACCCTCTTCCTAAGGAGTCTAGTGGTCCCTTCCCATTCTTAGTGGCCCTGTGATGAGAAGACAGTGCAGGTACCATACCTTCCTGAGTGGCCTCTCTGACCTGCACGCTTCCTCTACATCATGAACCAGGTGGACTTGTCACCTTATCCCTGGGACCTAGGTGCCCCCACTGTCCCCTCTCCTCTCCTTCTCCTAGTCCTGGCTGATGCTTATCCCCTTCCACAGGATCGGCCTTTCCCAGCTGGAAGGTTTCCGCCGGCAGCTTCTGGATGTCCTGCAGCGAAGCACCAAACCCAAAGTGAGCCCCCACTAGCTCCTTGCCTACTGAGAAGTCCTGGCTTTCCCTCTTGTTCCCCACTGGTCCCAGGGACAAAGGGCAAGAGGCCACAGCTGTGTTATGGATGGTGGCTGATTCAGGTCATCAGACCCTCAGTATCCATGCTCAGTCCGTCCAGTTCTTGCCATTGTGAGGAGACCGAAGCCCGGTGTGGAAGGAACTTTGCTCACAAACTAAGCCATCATGGCGTCATAACTGGAACTCAGGTGCTTCTCCCACAGATAGCTGGTGTGGGAAAGGCAATCCCTGATGAGGCATGGTGCTTTGAGCAGGCAGGGAAAGACCTGAGGTTGGCCAGACTTGAAGACTGCTGTCCCATGTGGAGGGTCTGGCTCAGTTTGTTCTGCTAGTCTGCTGGTGCCAGGAGAAAGCCAGCTTGTTCTAACACATACCAGGTCTTGGAAAATCCTGGGGAGCTCTTTCTATGCTGAGACCTTCACTGCCAGGCAGATGGGGTGGGGATGGGACAAAGTTTTGTGGCCAAGCATCGTGATGTAGGCCAAATGTAGGAGGCCCTTTTCAATCTGTGGGTGCTCCATGATATATCTCCCCACCCCTAGGTGGGTCCTCACCCTCCTTCTGCTGCCTATATGTAGTCTTCCTAGTCTTGGTGCCTGTGACCCTCTGGCAGAAAGGACCCTGGGTCAGGTGGCAGGTGACCCTGGGTTAGCATAGCTTTGTGAGACTGTCTCCCCGAAAGCCTTGTCCGTGGAAGCGGTGTTTGATTCTCACAGGGCTAGGCCCAGGCATATTACCCAGAAGGTCCTGCTGGGTCATACTAAGGCCTGCCCCACCTCTGCCTTGCACAGTGACCTAGAGCAGATCCCTCTCCTCACCAGCTATGTCTCCTACCCACTAGATTAGGGCTTGGCTAGTTTTCCAAGCCCTTGTCAGCTCTGAAGCGCAACCATTCTGTCACCTGTTCTTGGCATCTTAGTGACCACCTGGCCATTGTACAACTCAGCCATTACCTCTTCAGATGGGCACCTACCTTTAATGCTCCAGCCACTGCCCCCACCCCAGCCCTCTCCTCTCATCTGTTGAGCCCTTCTTTGCAAGCACCCTTGATCCTACCCACTTAGCCAGAGCTGCTCAGCTCTGTCCCCCTCTTCATGGCCCCATACAGTGGCGGATCATCGTGGGGGCCACCAAGTGTATCCCCAAGTCGGAGCTGCCTGAGGATCAGGTGGAGGTGACCACTTTGGCCAGTACACGGCTCTGGACACACCCCAGTGATTTGACCATCGCCCTTTCGGCTAGCACCCCACTCTACCCACCTGGCCGCATCATCCACGTGGTCCATAACCATCCTGCTGAACAGTGCTGGTAGGTGCTGATGGAGGTGTGGGCCACTCCTGTCGGTGTGGGTTCAGGGAAGGGGCTGCTGAGAGCTGGACCAGCCTCTGCTTAGTTAGCCACTCACTAACTAACTAATGGGGCAGAGATAGAGACAACAGTCTAGGACACCCCTCCATAGAGAAATTCCCCCAGCTTCTAGTCATAGAAAGGGAACCAAAGACTCAGTGCACAGCTGTCTCCAGGAGCCATTTATGATTCTGTGTCTCCCTGAAGGAGCCTAGTCCTTGGAAGCAGCATCTGCCCTGCACAGGCAGTCCCAGGCCCAGGTATTCATCAGATCCAGAAGTAGGGACCTGACCCAAAGACCATCAGGCCTGGCAGGTCAGACTGACTCCTGTTCTACCTCTGACTTGCACCCACTGTCAGCCCTTCACTGGTACCCCCAGGCTGCAGCAATCCCTATTCTTGGTGCATCTGGGAGTAGATGACCTGTAGCAGCCACCTGGCTCTGGGCTAGCTCATACTTCAGTGTCCCTGGGTTGGTTGGCAGACACATGTGGCCAAGAAGGGGACCAAGGCAAGAACAACAACAGTGTGCTAGTAGGTTGACCTCTCTGGCTTCCTACTCTCAGAGCCTTGGGCCCTGGGCTCTCTTTCTTAACACAGGCTGTCCCTCCTGACAGAAAGCTGGGAAGCTGAGCCCTGCCCAGGGATAACAGGTAGCCTAGACCAACACAGATGGGAGACCTTGTAGGGGCTGTAGCTGAGGCTCCAGATCAGCCTTTCATAGGCTGCTGGCACAATAGCCAGGCATAGGAACACGCACCTGCTGCCTGGAGTAGACCGGAGCCTCCAAATCCAGCCTGTAGATCCCCAAACAAGTGCACAGTGCTGAGCCTCCTGACCCCTTTCTCCCTTACCCATGTCCCAGCTGCTGTGAGCAGGAGGAGCCCACATACTTTGCCATCTGGGGCGACAACAAAGCCTTTAACGAGGTGATCATCTCACCAGCTATGCTCCATGAGCACCTGCCCTACGTGGTCATGGAGGGGCTCAATAAGGTGAGTGCAGGCAGGGCCAGTGGTGCCCTTAAATTGAGTCCCTGGATCCCTTCTGAAAGACAGGGGCCGGAGACTCAGATGCTCGCCAGCCCAACCACAGTCCCCAGCTGGGCCCTGGTAGTAAGAAAGATCTGCAGTCTTTCCACTCCACACTCTTGGCTCTTTCCACATGCCATGTTTCCCTATGGTAGAGAGAAGGGAATTTAGAAGATTCCTAGGGGCCTATCTCCAAGAAAGACTGAATTGAGAGGCCCTAAAGGCCAGCTGGCCATTACCAGATACATAGTCAAGTGGGGACAGCATCTACCTTCATGGGCTCCTGAAGGACAGAAAAGGAGAGTGCTCCAACTTGGCTTCTCTAAAGACAAGCATCCCATGGCAAGTGCCCACATAAGGTGGCAAGGGGACCCACTGAACCATTAGACTATTTGGTCTGGGAAGCCACAGGGCTGGGCTAGCCACCCCCTCTACCACCAGGCCCCTGCATCCTGTTCCCAGGTGCTGGAGAATTACAACAAGGGAAAGACAGCACTGCTCTCTGCTGCAAAGGTCATGGTGAGCCCCACTGAGGTGGACCTAACTCCTGAGCTCATCTTCCAACAACAGCCGCTGCCCACGGGGCCACCTCTGCCCACTGGCCTGGCCCTGGAGCTGCCTGCCACAGAGCATCGCAACAGCAGTGTCAGGTGCGTCTTGTGTTCCCACTCCACCCCAAGGGAGTGTGGGTTCAGAGTCTGCATAGTTGTGTATGTGTACATCCGTGTGTTCTCTGTGCCTCTTGGGCCCATGCATATTCCCAAAGCTGTGTCCATGTGCTCAGTGCAGAAGCCAATCTCTGCTCAGGACCTCACTCTGCTGCAGCTGTCTCTCACCTTGTCATCAGTGTCACAGGATTTCCCAGGCAGAATAGAAGGTTTCAAAGCACATACAGACCCACATACACCACACCCAAACATCAATTTTCCCATTCCCACTTGGATCCAAACAGAGATATACTCAGGGGTTTACATAACTGCGCATATATACTAGAGTTTATGACAAGCTTTACTAGTAAGTATACAGAATACTCCACACAGGACACACACCTATGCAGGCCGAACACACATGGCTATGGGCATATGTGGACAGGTAGACATGTAAATGCAATGGCTATTCCTGGGTCAGACCCACAGCACTCAGGTACATGTGGTCCAGCTGCACACAGGTACCAAGGCACACACATGCACTCGCAGATGTACATACACATCATCACAGGTTCTAGAGTGGAGGCTCTTCCAGGGGAAGGTTGTCCTGCCTAGCTGGGACCCTGACTCCAGCTGCTGAGAAGTGGGGGGTGGTATCACTGTTTGGTAGGGGACTCCCCCCACTTCTCCTTGTGTGTTTCCTGTGGTGGCTACATGCCTCCATGAAGAGCCCATTGTCCATCCCTGACCATTGTTCATGAGGCAGCCTCTCATTTCCCATCTCCTCCTTCCTTCCCAGCAGATCCAGGGGGCTCCAGAGTTTGCTGCTACTTCCAGCATGGGGCTGTGTTGTGGGAGATGTAGAGGGACCCTGGGATGAGGAAGGGATAGAAGAGGCACTGGAAGGTTCTGGCTCTTCTCTTCCTCTCTATTCTCTTTTCCCGTCTCTCTGTCCTTCCCTCTGTCTCCCATTCACTGTGGCCTCATGACTGAGCCAGAGCATCCAATCTCTTGATGCCTAAATCTTCTGGTTAGTACCATGATAGGTATAAATGTATAGAGCCCAGAGAGTCCTCTGGGGAGCTTAATGCTCTTGGTGGGGTTTAAAGCCTTTTAAGGACCCCGTATCTGTTCACCTGGCTTCTGCCTTTCTTTTTCTACCTTAGCTTATGAGTAGGTTTTATTTTATTTTATTTAAATTTGGTTTTACTATTTATCTGTGTGTATGTGTCTATTTGAGTATCTTGTGTGCGTGTGCACCCATGGTGGCCAGAAGAGGGCGATGGATCCCATAACGCTAGAGTTGTGGGCTCTGTGAGCTGCCGGGTGTGGATGTAGGATCTAAGCTCATGTACCCAGGACTGAGCAGAACGCACTTGTAACCTCTGGGCCATATCTCCAACCCTTACCTTTATTTATTTTTAAATGTAGTTTTCATGTGTATGGGTGCTTTGCCTGCATGTTTGCCTGTGCTTCTTGTGCATGCCCGATGCCCTTGGAAGTCAGAAGAGGGTGTTGGCTCTCCTGGAACTGGAGTTACAGATGGTTGTAAGTCACCATGTCAGTGCTGGGAACGAAACTCAAGTCCTCTGGAAGAACAACCAGTGCTTTTTACAGCACTGAGCCATTTTTCCAGACTCTGAGCTACTCTTCAAAAGTCAGGATTCCCTGCCCCAAACTATTCAACAGTTCTGTCCTTGTCCCCTCTTCTTTCTAGCCTGGGAAGTAGGGGTCAGTCTCATCTGCCTTTTGACTCTTATCTTTCTCTTATGCTCATTCTCTGTAGGAGCAAGTCTCAGTCTGAGATGAGTCTGGAGGGTTTCTCTGAGGGGCGGCTGCTGTCCCCAGTGGCTGCTGCATCAGCAGCCCGACAAGACCCTGTAGAGCTGTTGCTGCTGTCCACCCAAGAACGACTGGCCGCGGAGCTGCAGTCCCGGCGGGCACCGCTGGCCACCATGGAAAGCCTCTCCGACACTGAATCACTGTACAGCTTCGACTCACGACGCTCCTCAGGCTTCCGCAGTATCAGAGGCTCGCCCAGCCTCCATGCAGTACTGGAGCGGGATGAGGGGCACCTGTTTTACATCGACCCGGCCATTCCAGAGGAGAATCCATCCCTCAGCTCACGCACAGAGCTGCTGGCAGCTGACAGTTTGTCCAAGCACTCACAGGACACCCAACCACTGGAGGCAGCTCTAGGCAGTGGGGGTGTGACTCCTGAGCGACCACCAAGTGCAACCAATGAAGAGGAGGAGGCAGCAGGTGGCAGTGAGGGTGGTGGGGTGGCCCCACGAGGAGAGCTGGCACTGCACAATGGGCGCCTGGGGGACTCACCCAGCCCTCAGGTGCTAGAATTCGCTGAGTTCATTGACAGTCTCTTCAACCTGGACAGCAAGAGCAGCTCCTTCCAGGACCTCTATTGCATGATGGTGCCTGAGAGCCCCACTAGTGACTACACTGAGGGCCCCAAGTCCCCCAGCCAACAGGAAATCTTGCTTCGGGCTCAATTTGAGCCCAATCTGGTACCCAAGCCCCCCAGGCTCTTTGCAGGATCTGCTGAACCCTCCTCTGGCATCTCACTCTCACCCTCCTTCCCACTCAGCTCCTCAGGGGAGCTCATGGACCTGACGCCCACGGGCCTCAGCAGCCAGGAGTGTCTGGCCACAGACAAGATCCGGACTTCCACCCCCACAGGCCCCGGGGCCAGCCCTACCAAGCAGGATGACCTGGTCATCTCAGCACGCTAGCACTTGGCGGTGGCCGCCAGCTCCTCCCCACAACCAGAACTCAAGGCCCTGTGGGTACCTAATGGCCACTTGGGGCCCAGTAGCTCTAGGGAGAGGCTCCCAGAGGCCAAATGGTCTCAGGCCCTCGAGCATTGCTGCTGAGCAGGGGGTCCGCATCCCTACCTCAGCCTAGGACCCCCAGAACCAAGATATCTGGGAAAAGCAGGGGTAGCTTCGGTAACAGAGAGGAGATTTCAGGTTGGATGGTCAGTCCTCAGCCCTCAGCCTGACTCCTCTATGTGGGCAGCATGGTATCTCTGTTCTGGGAATGGCACTAGGCAAGCTAGCTTCCTGTCACTGCCCTCCAGCTACTCTCCCAGAGCCTCGGCAGAAAGCAGCCCCCCACCCACCCACATATTCTCACATAGAGTTCAAGTTGGCACCTTGCCCTGGCCACTCTTCCCCCAGATCTGGTGCCTGCTGGCCAGCCCCCTGGGGTAATCCCCACCAAGGTGGCCCGCAGTGCTGTATATGTTTACAGAATCTGCTGGGCTTGGCTCAGGTTTTATCCTGGGCTCATAAGCCCCCAACTCCCAGTCACGTGTCTAGTTGTCCCCTCTGAGTGGGACTTAAGGACCAGAGGAGCCCTGAAGGGAGGTGGGGTCTGGGATGCCCCTTCTTTGCCTGGTGCCCCTTATCTTCATGGGTCCTGGTCACTGGGCCTGTCTGCCTACCTGCCACTCCCTGGCTTCCTGGCTCACCTTCTACCCCCAGGACTCTGGCCATTCAAAGGGTGGTGGACACTCCTGTGACATCGCCCCTGGCTGCAGAGTCAGGGCCCTGGGAAGAAAGAAGGCATCCAAAGCCCTATCTCCTTGGTGTCCTGCCTGACCCCTTCTGTCACCCCACCATGCCTAGGCAGCTCTGGGCCATGGGGTCTGAAACCGAACATGCCTCTGCCCACTTGCTCTCCTGGCTGCCTAGCTCCTTTCTGGGTCTGGCCTCCAACTCCCACTATGTCCTGCCCATAAGAAGAGGGGCCAAGAGTAGGGTATTCTGGGACCTGGCTGGAAACCCCTGTCCACTGCCAAGGGGAGGGGCCCGGGACTCAAGGGCTGTCCCAGGTTAGCCTGAGGCCTTCATAGGTTTCCCTATGTTTTAGAGAAGCAGTTCAGGAGGTAGGAACCCAGCCCTTTCCCCAGACTGGGGGGAGGGGGAGGTTGTGCATGGTAGTGTCAGGTGTGTGTGTACATGTGCATGAATGTGCACCACTCCTGAAGAAAGGGGCTGCAGAGGGCTGCCCGCCCTCTGCACATTGCCTGCCTCCTGCTCCTCCTGCCCTGCCAAGAATATAGCCTGTGAAGTGAAGCCTTGGGACAAGCCAGTCACTGAGGTGTGCAGGCAAGTAACTGCCCACTCTTGTGCTCTTTGTCTCCTTGGAAGCATGGTCCCTTCCACTCTAGCCCCACTCCCAGCCTCTCTGGCTGCCTAGGTTCCCCTGACCACCTCATGATCATTGGTATTTGGGCCTGAGCCCTGATTCTAACCCCCAGTTGGGGTTGCCTGGATAGCTAGCTATCCACCCTAACAGAAGAGGACAGAGACCTGGGAGCTGGGCCTCCCCTTACTCTGTGACTCCCCTACCCCCAACAGACTCCTGGTCACCCTGCCCCCTGCTGAGGCAGTGCCTCAGCCTAGCACAGAAGAAAGATAAAAATCATTGGTTCTTAGAACTCAAATATTAGACAAAAATCGTAAATCAGAGGGTTAACCCAGCAAGTACCCCAGCTGGCACAAGGAGAATTGTGGATCTGGCCTTTTAACTCCTTTCCTCTGTCAGGGTAGGTCTGGGGGGTCCCTCTAGGGTGTGCCCCTATGCCCAGGACTGAGCCATCAGGGACAAACCCCCCACCCCCAAGGCTGCAGCCATACTATGTTACAGGCTTGGGGCTGGGGCAGGCTTGGACTCAGCCCTAGACACGAAGGGCCAGCCCACCCCTCCCCATCCCTTCCCTGCCTGACCCTAGAAGGGTGGGCCTGATGCACGTTCCCTTCACTCCATGCCACATCTGGGGGTCTGAGCCACCCCCTTCTTCCCAGTTCAGATTGACCCCACACACTGTCCCCCAGACCCTCAGCACAAGTTCTCCCAGCCATGTGCTGGCCTGTCCTCCCAGGGATCTGGGTGACCTCCATATGCAACTAGCAGCGAACAGCCAGGCTCCCATGAACCCTCTGCACTCCACGTGCCATTCTCCCATGACCTTTTTGTACCTAATGTATGAAAGATCCACACTAATATCGCTGTAAAGAGAAGAGACAAATTAATATAGCTTATTCTATGAATATATCTGTATATAAAGTTTTCTGTATATTGTATAGAGCTGTGTATAAACTGAATGTAGAAGCACACCTCTGCCTCCTGTGGTCTCTCTTCCTCAGGAGGGGATGGAGGCAGGATGGGGAATCACAGCAGGGTAAGGGAATGTGCACCTCTGAGATTATTTCCTTGACAAGCCAGAAAACATAAGGGAAAACTTGAGGATCAAGCCTTTTGTGCTCCCACAGTTGTGTTAACATGTAAGTGCTAGGCCAGCAAGATGGCTTAGCAGGTGAGTCAAGGCACTTGTCATTAAGCTGGACCACCTGAGATTGATTCCCAGAAATCGTACAGTAGGCGAGAAGTGACTCCCGAGAAACTGTCTTTGATCTCCACATGCATGCACTGTGGCATGTGCACCACCTCCCCACAAATAAATACATGAATACAATGCAAATTTAAAAATAAAACATGTGGTTCGCTAGGTTAGGGAGGGCCCTGTGTTTTTCATTGGCTTCCTGCCATGGCAGTGTTCAGGCCCAAGACAGCTCTGAATTATATCAAGAGAGCAGAAGTTCCCATGTGTGTAAAAGCAGCCACTCATTGAGTCCTGCCCATGTGAGATGTTTTGGAGAAGGGTTTGTGCCCTTGAAGCATGTAGTCCTTTGCCCTCCTGGAGAGCTCTGAGATTCAGAAGTAGGTAACCTGCCCCAGATGCTGAAACAACAATTGGAATACCAGGCTTCATCATGCCCACCCACCCTCTGCCTCCCACCCCATGCTGTGAGCTAGGGCAGGAATGGGGATCCCAGAGGGGTAGCATTGAAGTATGAAGCTACAAGCTCTATTAAGGGCTTCTCTGGGGGGAGTATAAACATCTGGGCAGCCACAGAGACCCCAGCCCAACCTGGGTCCAGAGCATTGAGGCTGGGAAACGGCAGGAGAGGGTAGACACAGTGTTGAGCATCCTGTCAAACTCAGGCCCTGAATCTTCCACACAGCAGGGGGCACTGTTTCTCCAATTAGTCCCACTATGGCCTGCAGAGCCTGGTGTAGATGCCCTGGCCCAGCCAAGCCTCGACTCCAACTTCTTCCCACTCAGACTGCCCCTAAGTCTAGTATGAGTCCACGTGATGAGGAGCTAGCCCTCTTGACCTTGAAGGCTGTCTTCCCCTGGCAACCTCTGAAGAAACAGCCCGCTCTGGATTATACCAGAGGTACAGGTTGATGTAGGACCAAATCCAGAGATTTGTCCTCCTAGCCTGCTACCCTCACCTAATAGTGGTTTCCCCTCTCACTAATCTGCAAACGATCCTAGCCCTAATGGAGGAGAGGCAGAGCAAATGACCAGAGAGATACTGCAGCTTGCCCAGAGTCATAAAGCAGATGGCAGCCATCTTCACAGATGACAAAGTCTGGTACAAAACTCTCCCTAGGCTCCTTTACCATCCCCAGCACCTCCCTGCTGTGGGGTAGGCCCACCTGTGCTTGGACCCCAACTTCATCATGGTGTCTGAGTCTCTTCCTTCAGCGGAGTCTCCAGACATGAGAGTCCCTGAGTATGACTGTTATTTTGCTCTGTGGCCTAGTGGAATAGGAGTGTTGGCAGGGCCTGAGTTCCCTGAGCTGGGCCAGCTCCCTGGAGATTAAAAGGGACCTGCATCCTACCTGGTCTAACTAACCTCAGAGCTACCCTGGATTCTAAGGTGTTCATCATCTTGATAATGGTCTCCCCATCCTCAGCCCCTGATGAACTGACAAGATGACTACTGAGGTCACCAGGCCACGCTTAGACAGTAGACATTTAGGCCTGGAACTCAGGCGTGAAGTACAGAGGAAAGGTCTTTGGGTACTCGGGGTCTCGAAAAGGATGCTATTTCTCTAGTGGTCTCAGTCAACTCAGGAAATAAATTCATCTTTGAAAGTTTCGTGGTATGACTGGGTATTCACATTGTCTGTAGGCAGGCCTGACCCTGGTTGGAGGAGGGGCTGGAGTGCAGAATAACAATTGTCTTAGGGGGGTCTGCAGAGGAGACAAACCTCTGGATGCATGAGCTGGAAAAGAATGGACTGCTCAGTGTGGCCCCCTCCCCCCTTGGTGGGGCCCCCGGCTGGAAAGAGGGAGCTCTGGTCAGTGCCCACAGCTGGGCCTCCAGCAAAATCCCACTCTATATACCTAAGAGAGGCAGCTCTGAGAACCGCCCCCCAGAGGGACAAAACCTCATTGTGAGGCACCCGCCAGCCTAGGCATCCCCTCCCCCAAGCCCTCCTTGGAGGGCCACCACAAGCCTGCTGACTGGGCCACATCTGGAGCTCAGGCTCTGGCTGCCCTTCCCCCATGCTGGCCTCTGAGAAGAAGGGAGGCAGATGGGAAGATAGGGGAGCTCATGGGGTCTCACTCGACTACCTGCAAAGCTGGGTTTGTGCCCCACCTTAGTTTGGCAGCCACTGCCAGGAAGAGTCAAAAGGTCTAGGCTGGCTAGGTTAGTATCTTGATTTGATAGTAAGTTTTCCCACCCTTCTGGGCTGTTGGTGGTGGTGGCGGACGTGTGTGTGCATGCGTGTGTGCGTGTGTGTTGTTTTGAGACAGGGTCTGACTTTGTAACCCCCACTGATATTACACTTGCAACCCTCCTGCCTCAGCCTCCCAAGTACCTTGATTACAGGTGTGTACCCCCATGTTGTGGGAGGCTGCTCAGTTTCATCTTTCCCAGACAGTGGAAGAGTGGAGTAAAGCTTTCTGGTTCTGACTTGCTATGCCTAAGGGTTCTCTGAGGCTGTGCACTGAACCACTCTGTAGTGCAATGATTTACTGGGTCTGGGATTCCAGAATCCTAGATCTGGGGTTCTGAAGTTTGCAGATGCTGTTCTTCATACACTCAACCTGTACTTTTTGAGCACCTGCTCTGTGCCAAGTGGTAGGGTATTTTGTTTTTTGTTTTGTTTTGTTTTTTGGTGTTGAAGTTATAGCAGTGCCCTCCTAGGCCTTCCTTGAGAAGGACACTAATGAAAACTATGTGAAAAGCTATGCTCCTATGAAGGTGAGACAGGCTGAGGTGGAATAAACCGCTTTGGGAAGAATACTGATGTGTGCACTGAGGCCTGGTGGCTGAGAACTGGCCTTTTGGGAACAAGCATCATGTGCCTTGGCCTGTGGCAGATGTGGGCCTAGCATGTTTGGGTGATGGCAGAAGGTCTTGGTAGCACTGGTTCAGTGAGCCATGGAGAAAACAGTTGAAGCTGAGGTCATTGTTTCAAGTAGAGCGAGATGAGCCAAGGTCTGAGAAACCAGGACAGGAGGTTTAGACGTTGGAGTGCAAGGGGAAACCACTAGTTTTATAAAGGCATGGCATGATCTGATTTCTGCTTTATGAAGAATTATTTGGGAGGACTGCAGAGGGATCATTAGGAGAGATGCTGTGTCATGGGGCAAGATGGAGGTGAGAGTCAAAACAGGAGACTGGAATGGCTTCATCCCTATGTGATTTCAGATTAAAGAGGTAGGACAGCAGGGAACAGGAGCATGTCTCTTACTGAGTGGCTGCGCACGCCTTTAGTGTCAGCACTCGGGAGGCAGAGGCAGGCAGATAGATCTCTGAGTTCGAGGCCAGCCTGGTCTACAGAGTGAGTTCCAGGACAGCCAGGGCTATCCAGAGAAACCCTGTCTCGAGGAAAAATAGTGACTGTCATTAAACTCTGAATCCTGTTGACCTTGAACTTTTCCACCTATACTGCCCAATACCACCACAGTCGCACGTGACTAACTAAGCTCAAAATAATTAAAATAAAACGAAGCTGAAAAGGTCAGGTGCTCAGTTCCCAGAGCCACATTTCAGATGCTCAGCTGCCACTGTGGCTAATGACAACACCATGAATATTTCCATCAACCCAGAAAGTTCTACATAGAAGCACTTCCCTAGACGGGCACTCATTAAGCCTCATTTTCTCATCTGTAAATGCAAATTATAATAGTTCCTTCCTGATGGGTGAGATAGCCAATGCCTTTAATCTCAACACTAGGGAGGCAGAAGAAAGTGGATCTCTCTGAGTTTAAGGCCAACTAGTGAGTTTCAGAACAGCCAGACCTACATAGATTTGGTGTACGTTTGGCAGGGGTAGGGTAATTGGGGTGGGGGTTGTATGTTCCTCCTTAGCAAAGACCTGCCAGGATTAACAGAGGTAACACCTATAGGGTACACTGTGCAGGCCTAGCACAATATAAACATTCTTTTGGTGCCTACACGTTGCTCTCTCTGGGCTAGGGTGAGTACCGAAAGGAATAGGAGCCATCTCTGAGATCTGGTTCTGAAAACTCTCAGATTCATAATCTGGAACCCTACCTATCCCAGAAAAGAGTAAAAAGGGACTGATCTTTGGCTTCCCACCGACTTTAAGGCAAGGCAGTACCAGGACACCACCGCCGTGTCGAGCGCCCCCTGCAGGCCACGCGGCGCCCTGCTACCCGAGGTTGCGCCTTAGGGCGTACCGCCAGAGGGCGCTGAGAGCGGCGGGCGGGGCGCGGGGCAGGCGGAGGCCGGGCTAGGACTTCGGGTAACGAGCGTGAGGCGAGCCTGGCCGGACTGTACGGGGAGCCCAGCCCGGACTGTCGCGCGGGTCGCGCGGGCGATGCCGCGCCCCCGGGCCAGGCTGTAGCGGGGCTGCGGCCGGAGCGCACGCGTCGGGCAGGCGGGCCATGGAGGTGGTAGACGAGACCGAAGCGCTGCAGCGCTTCTTCGAAGGTGAGAGAGCGTAGGGCTGGCTGGGCGATCAACCTCCTGCTCTGGGATAGCCAGCCGATCTCCTTGAGGACAGGACTCCCATGGGGTTCCCACCATGCAAGGACCCCCGGAAAGCCTCCTTTTGGGCGGGGACTCTACTCCAGACTGGCAACAGCGAGGTGAATGGCTTCGAGATTGGGAGTCTCTAGGAGGTGTCTGCCCACGCCCGTTGGACCTGGGCTTCCCGAGTCGGCCTCCACTCAACTTCCTTGGGGATGGGTTCCCTTCCGTGCTCGGCCCTCCTTGAAGCCTATCGGGTCCTGCAGTTTCCCCGAATGGTGATACTCCAATCCTCAGCACACTTCTGTAGTCTGAGGACGCCGTACTCCACCCATGCCAGCCTCCTACTCCATCTATCTGGGACTTCCCTTTTCCCTTAAGGCTGGGACCCCAGAGCCTAGACTATCTCCTAGAAGCAGGGACCTCCTGACTGTGCTTCCTGGAGGCTGAGACATCCTTAGAGACTATCACCTGTCTTGGGCAATGCTGCTTCCTCCACTAAGGCTGAAATTCTCCTTTAAGCAGCTACTGCTTCCTTGTTTGGGGCAGGACCCTCTATTTAGTATGCTTTCCTAGAGGTGGAACCCTCTCGAAACTGGCTGACATCTCTGCCACCAGCTATCTCTACCCTAGGAGACCTCCAGTGCTGTAAATGGCACCCCAGCAGCCCTATGAGGCACCTCAGGGTTGGGTCCCTCACACCTGACCCAGGAGCTATGTCTCCCCCTGCACCAGGAATGACCTGGCCCCCCTCACCTTGACCTGAACCTCTCCAGTAGGATCTATGTACGCTCCACTATATATTTTTCCTCACCCCCGCACTGATTTTAGAGTCTGTTCCTAGTCTAAATACCGCCTCAGCTTTTCCTGAGCAGCCCCTGCCCCTCCCCCCTGGAAGCTGCGTTCAGGAGGGAAGGGACTGGTGTGGGAGGGGGAGGGGAAGTGCAGGCTGACATCTCCCAGCCTGCTGGGTTTCTCAGACCCTTACTGGAGCATGAGGCCAGGCACTTGAGCCCCTTTTGTATCTGTCCCCACTATGTTGAGAGCCTATTCCCTGCCTTACCCTCTTCCTAGTCCCTAAGCTAACATCTTGCTCCTGAGTACTGAAAGGGGCTTCCATGAGCAGAACCTGCTGCCCTAGACATACCAGGCTGGGGCTGTTGCAGGGTGGAAATCACAACCCAAGTTTAAAGCCCAGTGCCCAGTTCCTGAGAGATTTCCCCACGCAAGAGGAGGACTTTGTTTCTCTTTCTGTGACTTGGGGAACCACAGAATGGACTTTTGTCCACTCTTACAGGAGAGGACAGCCCCAAGTCTCAGCTAACTTCACTCTGGGATGCTGAACACCCAGGCAGAACAAGTCTTGAGGCCCCAAAATGCTAGGCTTGGACTAGATTCAATGATCAAGCTATGCCATTTGAGGGTGCTAGACAGCACCTCTCAGTCCCAGGAGTTAAGCGGAGTGCTCTGGGACTTTGTGAGTAAAGACCCCAGGAGAGGAGTCAGTGGTCCTTGTTGGGTACAAGTACTGATTGGGGGTGCTTTGTGCCTGCTTGGTGCCCCTAGTGATCCATGAACCAGGACTCCTAGATTTCTGAAAGTATCCCTAAGTTCCCTCCTCTCACCCCACCTCCACCTGCGCTCTGGGCACAGGGGTGGGCCTAATTGGCCTGGGCTCCTCACTTCTGAGCCAAACTTTCCCTCCTGGCCTGTGGAGGGGGGTGTGGATGGAAGGCTGACGCCACAGCTTAGCCATGCAGCTGCCTGGCAGGGAGGCTGTGTTGCTCCCTCCAGAGAGATAAGAGGAGACTCAAGAATGTCTGTGGGGAGCAGGCGGGTGTGGGGCCTGCTCAGGAGGGCCAGGTTTCAGGAGTCTTTCAGAGCCTGGGAATAGGAGCAGGGTGGGTGGACACCTGGTTCAAGTCCTATAAGTCTGTCTGAGAAGGGAAGGTTTTGGCAAGAAATCCACTGGGTGGTGAGGTGGAGGGTCTCATTGTAAGAGCCTGAGGGAGCAAGCATAGAGCAGTGGCATGTGCTCATAAACATGAATGCGCCCCTATGAGAAAGTGTGAAACCTTGTTTTGTGGATGCGGATGAATCATTTCTCAGCCCCTGGTGACGGTGTATGTTTTCACACTCAAATGGCGACCCTTGAGTCCTCATCCAGATTCCCACATGGCCTCAGCCATTCCCTCTCGGCAGTGGGTAGAAATCTCCATGGTTTGGGTTCTGGGCTGGGAGACAGAATGGCTCCTGCTGAAGGAGCAATCTAAAGAGTCTCTTCTGTCATGGCCCCCACTAGCTCAGCACACAGGGGCATGTCCTGCCCTGCTTCGGATGGATAGTGAGACTGGGGGCTAAGGCGCTTTGGACCTTTGGTGGGAGGCTGGGACAGAGAGTCCCCCTCGAGGCTGGTACAGCTGGGTCCCCGTGACTGCCCAGTTAATCCTCTGGAGATAGGCACCAGCAGTCCAGAGTGGAAGGCACAGGGCCTGTAGAGAGTGGACCCTCCGGACAGGATGCATTGGCTCCCAGCAGGTAACTGGGGATAGGGGATGGTGTATTTCTCTTCCGCTGATTAGTGGGGCCCTTGACCTCTTAGAGCCAAGTCAGGGGTGGAGCGGGGCCATGTTCAGAGGACTTGACCAAGACCTCAAAAGGCTGATTCATGCTGGGACACTGAGAGTTGTGTGATCCTAAGCAGGACCTCTCTGTGATTTTTTTTTCCCCTCACCTGGCACATAGAAGTCAGTGGCAGAGGTCTCCATTGGTACCCCCAGCACTAATGAGCCTTCTGTCCCAATCCTGGGAAGGGGGCCATTTTAGAATAGGAACAGAGGATTCTGGGAGGAGGCTGTGCTGATGGTGAGGCTAGCAGTTCATGTTGCCTAGCTAGTGTTCCCCCAAAGCAGTCTTATATAGGAAGTAGTTTGGATACTGAAGGAATTGGGTCTCCAGCAAGTTTTGAATAGCCCACTGAGGGTTTGGGGGCTGATACGGGCCTTGGAAGCCTCCAGGGCTGGAGGAGGAGGAGGCCTGAGTTTCACTGTTTTGAATCCAAGGGGGAGCCAGGTGTTTCTGTTTTCCTGGTGGGGTAAGTCAGTAAGAGCTGCTGCTGCTTCTTCTCCTCCTCTTTTTCCTCCTTCTCTTCCTCCTTCTCCTCCCTCTTTTAGACTGAATTTCTATGTGTAGCCCTGGGCATTCTGGAACCCACTCTGTAGACCAGGCTGTCCTCAAACTCACAGCGATCTACCTGCCTTTTTAGACAACTAACAAACACTAATTCATGGTGTATGATGGGATACACAAGGTAGACAACAGAGTTCTGGAGGGGAGGCAGGAAGGAGGATGGTAATGCACCCATTTCCCAGGGGCCAAAACAGAGGCTCTGAGAGACAAGGTTAGCTGGGTAGTAGTCTAGGCTGACTTCAGTCTCCAGGTTTCTCCTCTGCCATCAACCATTTGGGGTTAGTGTCCTTCATCCCTTCCAGAGGGCAAGAGTCTCATGTGGAGGCTACTTGGTAACTCAGGAGAGAGGACAACACTCACAGCTGGGCTGTGAGATGGGGGTGGCTCTATGGCCTCTGTCACTTATCTGTCATTGTTGATGCACCCAGGAGCAGGTGGGTAGGGAGGCACCCTATGTAAGCTTCCCTGGAGAAGAGACAGGAGGTCTCCTGGGTTCCAGTTGAACCCACAAGTCTTCTGTCCCAGCCCCAGTAGCTGTAGTGAGCTGATGGTTAGGCCCAGCCTTTAGGCCCTGAGCCAGGTAGGGGAGAGATAATGGAGGGGCCTGACTCATCCCTGTTTCCCCACACCTATCCCAGAACTACACAGCCCAGAGCAGGCAGGAAATGCTCCCTGCCAATGAAGACCATGATTGATCGATCCATGTATATATATATATGTAAAGGAGCCGGGGGGGGGGGCATGGAAAGCCACTCTCTGGGTGTAGTTGGGATCATATCAGGATCAGGAGAGTTGGTTACCAGTCCCTTGGCCTTAGGCCTTTCCTCAGTCTGGGGATGTTGAATAGAGTACCCCTAGAGGCCTTAGGCAGGGCCAAGAAGGCTATTTGGGGACAGACCACTCTGGGTAGAATGGCATCTCCCTGGGAGACCTGCTCAGACAACTCTCAAAGGGTTACAGCTCTGGGGGTTGGGGGCTGGCAGCAGAGGCTACTGGGTAACCACCAAGCTAGGCTGTTGATTGGCTGTTGCCCTCGGACTTTGCCCTCCCTGATAAGAACAAAACAGAAATCATTAACTGGATTATTAACTAAGGTGGCCCCGCCCTGAGTAGGCAGCCTGCCTTCCCTTCCTCCTACTCACTAGGCTTCAAGCATTCCACTGTACCTCAGTTTCCTTCATTTCAAAGTCTCTAGCCATTATCACTGGGTGTCGGTGGCCCACTGATCAGGAGCTAGGATAGTTGATTAGAGGATTTTGTCTACACACTAGTAGGGAGAGGGGGCTGCAGCTAGCCCTGTTATCCACATGGCCCTTCTCTTGGGTTTGTCAGTATAGTTGGCTGGGCTGTCTTGTCTCAGCTGTCAAAAGGCCACACAACTGGACTAGTTAATGGTCACATCTCAGAGCTTCTGTGGGGTTGGGTAAAATAGTGCCTGTGAAGGGCCTCAGGACAGCACCCTGCCTGTAAACCGCTCCGTGAATGTCAGCCCTATTTAACTTACCTTCCGTGGGCTTGCACAGCCTGTTTGCATGGCCTAGAGTAGGTGGCATGTACCCATCTTTGGGACTGTTGATCCACTTGCCCAGTAGGTTGATGCCTTAGGCTTGGGCTCATGTTTGACAGCTGGTGTTGCGTGCTTTGAGAAAGACCCTCACCCTCTCTGGGATCCTTACTCCAAAAGAGTGGCAGTCATAACCTGCTGAGTGTATTCAGTGTATAGGCAACTATACTGTGATAGCCTAGCTTTGCTTCGTATAGTGTCAGGTATTGGTTTGGTCACACCAGTTATGTCTGCTTCCTCCTCCATCTCAGAGATGTGGAACTTGTTTCCTGGAACAGAAAGAAACTTGAGCACTCTTGACCTTTGTGTATAGAGCATCCTGGCTAGAGTATTCTACAGATGTGCAGTCCTTGCCACAGTGGGAAGATAGTTTGTACAGCCTCTTTCCAAGAGGGAGGAGCTGAAGGTGATGTACTATATTCATGCAGGAAGCCACACAAGCAGGAATGGGATTCTGGCCACAGTCGAAGCCCTTCTAGGGTAGGTAGGGAAGGGGATCTCATTGCATACTGAGGAGCCATGAAAGATGTCCATCCAGACCGTGGTCTTTCTGGAGCACACAGCCCTCATTTGAATGGTCCAGGGTGTCAACAGGGAGACCCAATGAGTACCGAGAGGAAAGGAGAAAAGGGGGGAGGGGCAGAAGAGGAAAGCTCCTGGGTGGGCTGCAGTTGGCTCCAGGGACCCCGTTGGCCTCTATGATACTCAGCCTGTCCTTGTGCCTTGTGTCCTGACTTTCCTGTACTTCCAGCAGGGGTTGTGGCCTCTAAACTACCCACCAAGTGAGGCAAGGAGCTGCCTTTCTGGGGGACTTGGACCAGTGACATGAATTTGTTTAGTCCTATCTGACTCCAACTGCAGCTGATGGAAGGGTCTAACTTTGGACTGTGGGGGATAGGAAGAAAGAAAAGGGCAGAAGCTTGTGCTGGGGGACCCTGACTCAGGGATATGAACCTGTGTCTTGGGAGGGGTGGTAGTGGAGCTGGCTTTGGGCCAGTCTTAGCTGTGTGTGTGAGCTCTTGAAGACATGCCTGGGAAGTATGCTGAGA
Organism: Rhynchomys soricoides; assembly: GCA_019843965.1. Classification (NCBI taxonomy): domain Eukaryota; kingdom Metazoa; phylum Chordata; class Mammalia; order Rodentia; family Muridae; genus Rhynchomys; species Rhynchomys soricoides. The sequence goes on along the minus strand of JADRCH010000311.1, from coordinate 313,175 downwards.
TGTAAACTCTCCGACCAATAGGCTTGTGCCAAGGGCTCTGTTAACTGCAGCAAAAGGGCTGGGGATGTAGCATAGTTGGTAGAATGTTTACCTAGCTGGCATGCACATGCTGTCCCACCAAATCCTTAAGTTCAACCCACAGTTGCCTGGGTTCCCTCCCAATTCCACACCAGAAACAGAAGAGTCCCCTGCACCACCCCCAGTCTCCCTTCGGAGACTCTGTTCTTCTAGGGGACCCAGACTCTCAGCTACCCTTGGGCTATAGCTGCATCCTCCCATGGTCCCCACACAGCCATCACCGTGTACTCAGGATAACCCAATCTGAGCTCAGCACCAAGATGTTTCTGAAGCCAACCAATCTGCAGCCGGTTCCTAGGAAACCTACACTGTCCTAAAAGACTTGCTCTTTATTTTGGGGGGCATAAGGCTCTAACTCCATGGCAAAGAGAGCCCCACCTGGTGTCTTTGACCCTTTCTCACAGTAACCAGGGTGGACCTACCACAAATACTGTGGGAGGATCCTGCAGCATGGAGTGCTTGGCTCTTTATCAAGTACTGTTGATGTGTGTTAACACACCAGCATGTCCCCTGGGAATACACTCCAACAGATGGACAGCATACACTGCATGTTCTACAGGGGCTCCTTCATTTATTCAGGAAGGTTTCCTCAAGCCCCACTGCGAACAAGCGCATTGCTAGTGTTCAGAGAGAAGAGACATATACCTCCTGCCATGTGCATTTGACATTCTAAGGGACAAAGTCAACTGACAAGGTAGTCCAGTCACATACATCCCCTTTGATACAGGGTCTCCTGTAGCTCAGGCTGGTCTTTAACTTAGCATGTTCCTGAGGATGACCTTGAACTTGTGATTCTCCTGTCTCTACTTCCGAGGGGTGGATTTACAGGCATACCCCACCACACCCACTTATTTGGTGCTGTGGATCAGGTCATGGTGCCTCTTCTGAGTCTCTGGTGAGCAACTGGAAGGGACGCAGACAGACGTGATTTAGGCTTGAGGATTTGCTAGGACTAGAGCTGCGTTGCTCTCAGGTGTGGCTCCTGGACCCAAGCTGACTGAGAACTTGATGCATCAGTGAGACCTGCATGCACAGCCAAGCTGCAGGCACCCAATTGAGAATGCCCTAGTCACAACTGGAAGCTTGAACAGGGCTAGCAAGCAGCTTTGGGTATCAATGAAGATAGGATGTCTAGGTCAGAGAACTGTGACAACCCACTGTGCTTTGCTGCTGTGTGGACTGATTGGAGCTCGTAGCTAAGATCACCCTGGGAGACAGACCAGAGCATTGGAGATACTCTGTGGCTGGGTGACTGGGAAAGACTGTCTGTGCAGGCTGGAAGGGAGGAACAGAACACATCCCTACTTGGGTATGCTGGAGAAGCAGAATAGTACTGGTCACATACCTGGAGGGTCTTAGGGGCGGGCAGGGGCCTTCAGAAACTCAAAGGTACAGAAGAGCTCAAAGGCACCAGGAAAGCTGCACCACTTGAGCAGAGGCAGGAGGGCAGGAATGGAGTGGGGACACTTGAAATGGAAGAACAGGATGCTATGTTGACCGAGGGATAGCTCTCTGGGGCACTACCAAGTACATTTGGTGGAGAAGGATGCTGAGGGTCAGCAAGGTCAAGGAATCACTCTGCAATTAAGCTGAGACCCATCTGGGCATCCCATGAGGCTTCTCAGAGGATCACAAGGATGCCAAGGTGAAAAGTATCCAACAGATATCAAGCCACTGATGGAGCCAAGGTACCTTCAGATTCAGACACCTGAGGTTGACACTCAGGCCCTTCAGCCCTGGGGCCCTGGCCATCCTGAGTTCAGATCAGCCCACCCTATCCATGGCCACGTGGCTGACGGGATTTCCGCCATGTTTGGGGTATGAATTGACAAGTACTCCATTGACGGGGCAGGGGAGGGGGTAGGCAGGGCACAAGACTCCCACTGTGTTGTGTCTCCACCCTCCCCACCCGTCAGGACAATGGCCTAGACTCAGCCAGCAGCCACAGCTGTGGGGGGTGGGGGGTGAGAAGGGGGACAGGGACGGGGAGGGGTCTAGGGTGGAGGGACCACCTGGGTCACTGCCTGCTGCACCTGGCTTGGGTGTTCTGGTCCCCCTTGATGAGTGGTCTTAAAAGAAGAAGAAAAGAGGAAACACAGTTTTCCCACAGCCTGGACCCTGGGTTGCCTGGGAAGCAATAGCCTCTTCTGAGTCTGGCTCTTGTTTCAAGCAGGTAATAAAGGCTCTAATTAGTGTGGTGCCCAGTGGGCGCCTCTGCAGGGCAATGTGGGACCTGGAGAGGCCCGGTCTAACCCTGGCCTATAGGTCCTTCATGGCCTGCCCAAGATCTCCAAGCCTGGCAAAACCACCTCTAATCCTTGGCTCATCATCTTGTTCCTTCATTTATTCTGTGGTTATTGATCGTGACAACGGTATACTGGGATCCTTACCATTGCAGGGAGCCACAGCCCAGTCCCTGCCCTGGGAACTATAGGCAACATACCTACTCTCAGCTGTAGTCTCTTCATCTGTACAATAGAGGACATCTGCTTCATAGGAGAGATGCTCTTTAGACTGTGGAAATGGGTTATGGGTACTCACCACCTTCCCCAGGGAGGTGTGAGCCAACCAGCTGAGCAGGTGACAGCCTAACATGAAAATACAAGTGGACAAAGGATGAGTCACAAGGTCACTTGGGTTGGGGGTTGGATTGGATAATAGAAACTTGCAAAAGAATGGGAATTAGCTTTCTCTGGTAGAGGCAACAGCATATGCAAAGTCCCTGTGGGTGGCATGTTTGTCTCTTACAGGAAGGAAGCAGGAGCTGGGCTCCAGAGAGCCCCACAGGGGAGGAGGCTGAGGGGAAGCAGGCTTTTCGAAGATGCTCTGGTTTATCATTTGCTGGGCAAATTTGTTGGCCGGTTTGGGGAGGAGGAGGACAGATACTGATCAGTGACACTGGGGTACCACTCCCTGACCGGTGGCAGGCCAGGGCTCACTGTCCAGGTGGTCTTGAGGATTAGAGACTGCCTTCAGTCTGCAGCCTTGCAGGCATTCCTCATTGGGACCCAGTGCTTCTTGGTTCTTTTGGCAGTGGGGCAGCGCCTATGTGTACCTTGAGGATTGTGCCCTCTCCTGGGCCCCTGGGGGGCCCTGTTTCAGCCTTAAGGTCCCCAGGCCTCTGCAAGCCTTCAAGACACGGATCTCTATTGTAGGTCGGAACCCCTGCATGGAGTCTGGGCAGTGTGGGGAGAAGACCAGGCTTGTGGGGAGAAGGAGGTGGGGGGTCCTGCATGCCTCAGGAAGCGTCAGCTTCTCCCCCTCCAGAACCCTAGACCCACCTCACTCTGCCATCAGCCTCCTCCTCCCCCCTCCGTCCTCCCGGACCCTGGCACGAGAGGGTCCCTCCTCCCCTAGCTACATCTGGTTCTTGTTAGGGTCTCCCAGGATGCCTGGGCCTGAAGGCCCCATCCCCCCGGGGGAGGTGGACAGCAGGATTAGGGGCGATTAGAAGTACTCCTGGCCAGGGAAGGAGGAGCCCAAGAGGAGGGGCGAGGATGGTTATAAACAGCAGCCCATGACCGCATCAGCCCATCACTCACCCAAGGTGCCAAGTTCAGTCTCAAAAACCTGCAGCTTCAGCAGCTGGGGCAGTGTGGGGGTGGGGCTCTAGGCTCTCCTCCTCCCTTCCTCAGAAATCTTTAGCAATGCTGTGGAGCAGGGACCAGGCTGGGGGAAGACACCGAAACAGCAACTACACCTTTCTCCTTGGGATCATATTGGCTCACTTTCCCGTGTGGCTTTGGAGTGAAGTTTTTGAACAATAATAGTTCATGGGAATGGTTGAATGGTAAAATGCAGTGTGTCAACACTTAAGCAGTACCTCACCTGAGCATGAGTCTCCATCATTGTCACCAACATACTGTGAACTCAGAAGGACTGCCAGGCACTTCCTTATGACCTACCATCACCAACAATGTCGTTTTCCTCTACAATGGGTTGGTAGGATTAAGTGACACAATGTGTGTGAGGTTGGCAGAGTGCCTCATATACAGTAAACTGGGTGATGAGTATGGCACACAGTAGGCCCTCAATTATTGGTATCTGTTGCTACCTGAAACAGGTGAGGTGGGGTTGGAACTTGGGAAGACAGACTGACCATTTACAGTCCCATAGAGCATGGCCAGCAAAACCATGCATGGTGGGTGGGTGCCCTCTGTCTCAGCTGGAGTGAGCCGTGGTAGGGGGTCAGCAAGGGGCACAGGCAGCGTGTGACTCCTAGGAAGGCTTAGCTGCTCATGCTCATTAATTCATTAATCACCTAAGCTGGGCTCAGCATTCTTCAAATGCCAGACTGGGGCCAGGGAAGGGCCTGGGCTGGGGGCTCGGAGACCCCAGGGTCCTGGGGTTCTGAAGGTGAAGACAGCCCCTCCATTTGTAAGGCTCCCACTGTGTGCTGGGTACTTTATGATCTTTATTTTGCAGCTTTGCAGCCATCACAGTTGCCCCATGAAACAGCTGTTCACCCCCACTCTCCTAAGAAAGATACTGAGGCCCAAGGAAGGGATTGCCTGCTTGAGGTCACACAGTAGGAATGGCTGAGTTGGGTGGGATTTGTCCCTCACGAATCTGAGCCCTGTTCCCAAGACTTGTCAGAGAGAAAGGACTCAAGGTGCCAACCTAGGATTTAAGACTTTACACTAGAGTCTAGAGGGTCCTTCCTGCCTCAGTGGAGCTGGCCAGCCTGAATCTGCAGTGTGGGTGGAGTGTCCTCCATTATCGGGGGTTGACGAATCTCTCACGTCAGCCCCCTTATCACTTCTCCCTCTGGCTACCCCCCCCTTGCCCCACAAGGTGACCCTGGGAGAGGAAATGCCATTACCATCCCTTCTCATTCCTTGCCATAACCAGGAGCCCTGGACTGCCTTTTCTTTGTCCTTCCCCCTTAGGGGGCTGAGGCCACGGGGAGGGGGGAGGAAGGGCCCAGGAGAGGACAGCAAGCAGGGTAGCAGGTAGAGGGGGGAGGAGCAGAGTTCCTTCCTTATGAGGCAGGACAAACTGTGTCTCTCTCCTCTGGAGTGTTGGGGCTGAGCACCTCATCTCCATCACAGAGACAGCTGTCCTAGCCACCAGAGATGAGCCTTGCTGACATAATTGATCTTGGTCTCAGGATCTCCCTGAAGCTGGTGCCTGGGGTTCAGTGATTCCTTGATTCCTGGATCCCAGGATGTATGTTTTGCACAGCCAGGCCTCATGTTTCTGTGTGTTCAAGGCTGGTCTCCTGAGCAGGATAGTCATTCTGGGTCCGAGTGGGTCCATGGTGGGTTGGTATGACCTTGCTTGCTTCTTGGAGCACTCTAAGATAGAAGGACAGATGAGAGGGAGGGAGATGATCCTGATACAGCTAAAGAAAGGACAAGAGTGGCTTCTCTTAGCCCATACATTGGGCTATTGACCACCTGGGAAACTGGGGGGTATTCTTGAGGTTTGTGGACAGGTTATTTTTGGAGGGGCATTAAGGGTGGACAGTGAAGGGCCATGCAAAGAGGGAAGCTAGGTCAAAGGTTTCAGAGAGCCGAGCCTAAGGAAGGGTGGTGGTCCCTAGCCTGGGGTCTTCAGGGAACTGTTTCAAGCCCAGATGCCCCTGCTTTTCAGGCCATGACATCAGCGGTGCCCTGGAGCCCTCCAATATAGACACCAGTATTCTGGAGGAGTACATTGGCAAAGAGGACGCCTCTGATCTGTGAGTCACCTCATCTGAGACCTCTGGGCAGTTCCCTGAGGGAGGGCACGGAACTTCCCCTCAGGCCTGGGCACCTGGGGGCTGAGCTCCTCCATTCCCCACAGCTGCTTCCCTGAGATCTCTGCACCAGCCAGCACTGCCTCCTTCCCCCACGGGCCTCCGGCCATTCCCGGCTCCAGCGGGCTCCACCATCTGAGCCCCCCTGGGAGTGGACCGTCCCCTGGGCGACATGGCCCCCTCCCACCCCCGACCTACGGCACCCCACTCAACTGCAACAACAACAACGGCATGGGCACCGCCCCTAAGCCCTTCCTGGGGGGCTCTGGGCCTCCCATCAAGGCAGAGCCCAAGGCTCCCTATGCCCCAGGGTGAGTGGGGGCAGGGAGTGGGTGGGGACAGGATTTAGGGGCACAGTGGCCACTGTCCAGCAGATGTTGGCCTATGGACTCAGGGCTTAAATGCCAGACTCCCTTATGGGTAGGTTCAGATAAGGGTGACACCAAGCTGATAAGAGATTTCCATGCTTTGTTCTGAAGCAGTGATGATCAGGGTTCAGGGGAGGACTGTGATAGGGCAGTGCTAGAAAAGTCTCAAAGAAATATAGGGACAGAAGAAGAGAGGCTTGGGACCCCAACTGCCACTCACAGGAACCCCACCCCACGTAAGCACACTCACAGGGTGTTCAAGCACACTCCCATGCGCCACCTACCCATGGAGCATTTAGCTGACAATTCTGTATCCGGAGAGTTGCCTGTACCTCAGGTGTGGCCTTGCCTTGTGGGGCCAAGGTCAGTTACATCCTGAGGAGGCTTCTTCCTGCCAGGCTCCCTCATCCCTCTGAGACCACACTGATGTCCTGACCCAGGGCTGATCCTGTGCCTGGCTTTGACCACCTGCAACCATAGCCCAGCCAGCCTCCAGACTCTGGTTCTCAACCGTCCTAATGTTATGATCCTTTAATACAGTTCTTCATGTTATGGTGCCCCCCCCAATATAGTTATTTTTGTTGCTTCTTCTTAACTGTAATCTTGCTACTGTTATGAATTTTAATGTAAATGTATGATATGCAGGATATCTGATATGTGACTCCTGTGAAACGGTCATTTGACCCCTAAAGGGGTTGGGACCCAGAGGTTGAGAACCACTGTTCCAGAGGTTACAAAGAAATATCCAGAGCCAGGGTTCACCATGCTCTCTACAGACCTCCGTGAAGTAGGGCAGAGGTCTTGTCTTTAGGTACAATAAAGCTACAGGATGCATAGATGCCCATCAGTCTGCCATCAGTCTGGTTCTCTCATTTATCAGCCTCCGGGCTTAGTGACGTGTGACCTCTGCCAGAGGCTGGGTTTCCTGTAGAATGAGCCTCACATTCGTGGTGGAAATTAAGTGGGAGAAAGCAGAGAGGAAGTTTGGGTAGATATTCCACATTGTGAGCAGGGACCGCTAAGTACCTGGCTTACAGTGACCATACTGAAGGCCAGGCACACAGTGCCAGGGGCAAACCTTGGTTGCTTGAAGGTATCTCTAAAAGTCAAGCTGCCTGAGCCAGGAGGGGAAATAGCTTAGGCAGGCACAAGTGAGCTCCTTGGCCTTCCCCCGAACCAGGTCCTGGTGGCCCTGGCAGGGCTTGTCTAGAGTCACATGGGTATCCTGGTCTAGGCTTTGTTCTAAGTGATAAACAAGACAGACATATGCCCACCCCATCATGAGTGACGAGAGAGGCATAGATGTATCACAGGGCTGAGGGTGCTGCTCAGTCATAAAGTACTTGGTAGAGTGTTCAAGTTTCCCTCTCTAACACTATACAAAATAAAACAATTCACTCCAAAGAGGAAATAACAGGTGAGGGTCATGTGGGCTGGGACATTTGACGGCAGGGACCAGAGTCGGTGAGAGACCTTGACCGACTGGAGGAGCTCAAGAACACTGTTAGGAAAGGATTGCTGGAAGCAGGTGGGACAGAGCTGGGTCAGCCCAGGCGCTGAGGCTATGGCCATGGGCAGGAGGCCTTATCCTGTCTACTTTTCCATATCCTTAGAAAACCTTGTTTTACGGTTCACTTTTTTTTTTTTTTTTTTTGAGACAGGGTTTCTCTGTGTAGCCCCTGGCTGTCCTGGAACTCAGTCTGTAGACCAGGCTGGCCTCGAACTTAGAGATCTGCCTCTGCATCCTGCGTGCTGGGATTAAAGTTGTACATCACCACTGGCTTAGGCTCTACATTTTTTGTGATTCTAAGGCTTGAACCCAAGAGTTCTTCATGTATGCTAGGCAAGTGCTCAACTACCAAGCTACATCCTGGGTTCTTTTTTTCACATGTGTGTGTATTTATATTTTTATTAACTTATTTTTTTATTTTATGTGCACTGGTGTTTTGCCTGCAAGTATGCTTGTGTGAAGGTGTCAGATCTTAGAGTTACACGCAGTTGTGAGCTGCCATGTGAATGCTGGGAATTGAACCCAGGTTCTCTGGAAGAGTGTTTAGTGCTCTTGACTGCTGAGCCATCTCTCCAGTCTCCCTTCTTTTCACTATTTGAGACCGTGTTTTACTAGCCAGGCAGGCCTTGAACTTGTGATCCTCAGTCTTGAGTCTCCTGAGTAGTCTGGGGTATATGTCTGCACCAGATTCAGGGTCCTTATTCTTGAACAAATTGCAGAGATGTAGTGAGGCCTCCAAAGTAGGGGTGCAGTTGGGAAGGAGTAGCCGTGGCCATGGCTTGTCCAGGGACGCAGTATAATTCTGCAGTCAGAGCAGAACATGTCCATGGTGACCTTGGGCCTTTCTGGTGGTCCCTGGGCATAGTGGAGGGGACCCTCTCCAGATGTGGAGATGAGAGATGACCAAAAGTTGAGTCTCTGGGCAGCCACAGTCTCTCCCATGGGCAAGTACATGTTTTGTACAGGACGTGTTGACCTCTGGGCTTGAGTTTGTTCTTTTGCCTGAACCACTGATAAAATAAAACTTGCAAGGAAAAAAAAAAAAAAAAAAAAGAGCTCAGGCTCAGAAACACTGGCTCCCTGCCCAGTCCACACCTGCCTCAGGCAAGGCAGCTCCTGGTGACCCACTGAACCTCCTCAGACCCAGCTCCTGGGTCCTAGGATTTCCAGGAAGCTGGAAGCTTCAGTGGGTGCCCAAGAGAGGCAGATGCCTAGCTCCTCGTTCTTGGGGGGGGTGTGTGTCTTCCAATCCCAGTGCCACCACCAGAGACCTGGTCACTGGCCCACAAATAACCATTACTAGGTCTGGAGATTCAGGGCAGGATCTTGAAGTCCTTCACCCACAATCAAACCCTGGATCCTGTCAGAGTTCTAGGATAGGTGGGCGGAGATACCCTGGGGTAGATGTGAGAAGATCTCAATGGCCTCAGTCTCTGGCGTGGGATGGGGGTGGTGGGGTCTTTGCAACCTTGACCACTAGAGGAGCTGCCTGGCCTGAGGGTTGGGTCTGGGGGTTCAGCTGCTGGCCCAACCTTTTCCCTCCTCCGGCCCCCTGCAGCACACTGCCAGACTCGCCCCCAGACTCAGGCTCTGAGGCCTACTCCCCTCAGCAGGTGAATGGTGAGTCCAGCGGGCAGTGCCACCCTCCCCCTCTGGGTTTGGGCAAGTGGTTGGTGCAGCCTTATCAGGGAGAAAGGGAGGAGGGAGGAAGGGGGCCAGCGGCTGCCCAACGGAGCAGATTATCGTTGGTCAAATATTCCTCGGCGCTGGCTATTGTTCCCCAATGGGCGGGTGGGGAGCCCGGTCCTGCCTCAGAATAAGTGTCCCTGCTGGTGATGCCACCGTCTGGTCCCCCTGCGCCATCATGGACGCGCCCTTTGGCGGTAAGTGGACAGCTGAGGAAGGCTGCTGCTGGGCCCACCTTTACAGGGTGCGGAGGGGCCCAGTGGCCCCCATGTGGCCAAGAGTAGAATGATCATGGGCACACTGAAGAGGGGTCAAGAGTTCTGTTTATCCTACCAAAACATCCCTGGAATGCTTCCTGAGGAACAAAGAGAGAGCTGCAGCCCCCTCAGCCTGGGGGACTAGCCCCTGGAACTGGGAGCGGAGCTGCTGGAGGGAGGAGGCTGGGTGGGGGACTGGGCTGGGGTCTCCGGGAAACTCTTCAGGCTTCAAAGGAGTTGGAGGTGGGAATCTTCTGAGGGGCTTCACCCAAACAGCCTAGGGGAGAGAGCTGGTTAGAATGGGGAGCCTCTCTCACAGTCTTGCTTCCCTGCTCAGCCTTTAGCTGGCTGTCCAGTCTCTCCACCCAGCCTCTGGCATGACTCAGGAAGGAAGCAGGAGACTGTGCCTAGGGAGATTAGGTGAGGTGGGTCTCTGATTCCTGTTCCCCATCTCTTCCTCAGACCCCCATCTTCTGCGCACCATAACCCCGGAGACTCTGTGCCACGTGGGAGTTCCTTCCCGCCTGGAACACCCGCCCCCACCTCCAGCCCACTTGCCAGGCCCACCCCCACCTCCGCCTCCTCCACCTCACTACCCTGTCCTGCAGCGGGACCTCTACATGAAGGCTGAGCCCCCTGTACCCCCTTATGCTGCCATGGGGCCGGGTCTGGTGCCCCCAGAGCTCCACCACACACAGCAGACCCAGGTGCTACACCAGCTGCTGCAACAGCATGGAGCTGAGTAAGGCTTGGGTAGAGCCTCCTATCAGGAGGGTGGGCTGGAAGTCAGGGCATCAAGAGTAGCGGGGACAGAGTGACCTGAGGGAAAAACAGAGACTCTACAGGAACGATGCTTTGAGGGCCTATAGCCATAGCTGATTGGTGACAGGTATCTCATTCACAGATGGGTAAACTGAAGTTCTATGAAAGGAAAATAGTTTTTCCAGGTAATGGATTAGGAAAAGGCAGAGCCAAGACTTGAACCTGGAACTGAATCCTTAACACAGACTGCAATGCTTTCCCGCCTGCTTCCTGAAATCCTTAGGGTTTTTATGTTTGTTTGTTTTAAGATTTTATTTTATGTATATGAGTACACTGTTGCTGTCTTTGGACACACCAGAAGAGGACATTAGACCACATTACAGATGGCTGTGAGCCACCATGTGGTTTCTGGGAGTTGAACTCAGGAACTTTGGAAGAGCAGTCAGTGCTCTTAACTGCTGAGCCATCTCTTCGGCCCCATGAACTCCTTAGGTTTCTAAGGATGACGATTGCAGGATGCTCTGTGTAACACATTGCTCTGTGTAGGCACATAGTGATCAAGTGTGACCACTGCCTACCTCCACAGGGGTAAGAATGTGGCAAAGACAAAGAAAGGGAACGCTGAGTGGCAGGGTAGAGTACAGAGGAGGTACCTGAGGGCTTCCTGTAGGACGTATCTTACTGGCTGGGCATTGCCTTCTAAAATGGCCTTGAGGGGAGAGGGGTGGGCACTGCAGAGGAGAAGAGGGCTCAGGGAGGGAGAACAAACCCTCATGCCACCCACCTCTGCCCCCAGGCTCCCTCCACACCCCTCTAAGAAGAGGAAGCACTCTGAATCACCCCCCAACACCCTCAATGCCCAAATGCTGAACGGAATGATCAAGCAGGAACCTGGGACTGTCACAGCCTTGCCCCCACACCCTGCCAGAGCCCCGTCCCCTCCATGGCCTCCTCAGGGCCCACTCTCACCTGGCACTGGCTCCTTGCCCCTCAGCATTGCCCGAGCCCAAACTCCACCTTGGCACCCACCAGGTGCACCCTCCCCAGGTAGGTGACTGACTGACCATTGATGCTGGGAACTGGAGCCCTGGATCTAGATCTCACCAGTGTTCCTTCCCTCCAGGCCTCCTGCAGGACAGTGATAGCCTCAGTGGCTCCTATTTGGATCCCAACTACCAATCCATCAAATGGCAGCCACATCAGCAGAACAAGTGGGCAACCCTGTATGACGCTAACTACAAGGAGCTGTGAGTGACCTTGCCACCTAGCCACCTCATCTTGGGACAGCTCAGGACCCCATTGAGCTCCTGGGTCAGGGCCTGGAAGGAGTCTGGGTATAAAAGAATCACATTTGACAGAAGAGTCAACAAGCTTAGGGAAGAATCGGGCCCAGGGCTCAAGCATCAGGGCCTCTGGTCAGCCTAAGTCTCTCTTTAGGTAATGGTATCTTCCAGGGAGGGGTGTGGGAGCCAAGTCAGGAAGAAGTGGGCAGATGCATGTTTTCTGGCCCCTCCTTCATGTTCTCCTACATTCCAGGAAGGTAGCCTGAAGTTTAGCGTAAGCTGGACCCTTGCAGTAGCCCCCTCCCTGTGGAGGGAGGAGGGGCTGGGGGAGCTGGGGGGGGGGCTGCCCAGGCTGTTCCTGGTCCTTCCTCAACACTATATGGATCTAGCTTCCCAGGCCCCCAAAGCCCAGTGAGGACCACTCCCCTTCCTCCCCTAGAAGGTCATTGGGTATCTCAGGGTGACTTCCCCGAGTGTACTTCAGACATACTCAAGAATGAGCTAGGTGACTGGGGCTGGGACCCTCTCATCAGAACAGTGGCTAAGACAGGCGACCTGAAGTGGGTTTCCGGAGCTGTGGAATGTCTATCCAGTAGCTCCCAGGGCTGGATGGGGTGGGATGCCCAGTTGTGGCAGCTAAAGTGGTGAAGACAGCATTTATGGGATCCAGTCCCTGTGGTCTGGAGAGAGATCCCTCTAGTTGCCCCTCCATAATCTTTGGGTACCTTGCTATCTCCCCACTTGGGCTCCAAAGCCAGAGAGCAGCAGAGGTCTGCAATGTGACCCAGGAATTTTCTGGTACTTTCTTAGGTCAGACAGATGGGTGGGCCCTGTAAGGGAAGAAAGAATGAGACCAGACCTTCCCTTGGAACTTGCTCTTGAGTGAGGAAGCATTCTCCCTGTCCAGCTTTCTGTGGGTGGGCGCTAATACTCATGTGCCCAGCCAGGTACCTCTAATGCATGGTGACCCAGGGGAGAATGAGACAAGTTGTAAGTCAACAGTGCTGTCTATACTGCCCCTGGAGGTGCCATAAAGGCTCCAGACACTGTCTCAGTGACAGATGACAAGCTTCAGCTGTTCCTGAGCGGGAGGTCAGAAACCAGAAGCACTCCCCTGACTCTGGGGCAGTTGGGGGAGTCAGAATGAGGGCACTGGGGGGCCTTGAGCAAGGAGGTGGGCCAGGTTGGGTCAGGATGGGCCCAAGGCAGAGCTGGCTCCTGGTTCCACCGTTTCCATGGCAACCAGCTGTCAGGCACAGTGAGACTCTACAGATGCAGGTCCTCTCATCCCATCTCCCACAAGGGAGGCGGGCTTTGGGGAGTGTGTGGGAAGTGGTTAAGGGTACTAAAGGATTGCAAAGGCCCTCCTCTGGAGTCCCCTCACTTCTGGTGGGCCTTCAGAGCCTTGTCTTGCTTCCTTTATCCCAGCACGAACAATGGAAGTCCCAGGTACATAACAAAAATCTGTGCACCTCCACTTATAGGCTTAGTGTCCATACTTGGAATAGAGATTGACTCCTTGCTGGTTTGGGGGATCTTGGGGGATACAGCATAAATAATGGGATTGGAGTGTTGACCTGTAGAAGGAAGCAATAGTCTGTCTTCAGCCTGGGGGACTACTTGTGAGTCTCCTTCTCTTCCCCCTTCCCACCTTCAGGCCTATGCTCACCTATCGTGTGGATGCTGACAAGGGCTTCAACTTTTCTGTGGGTGACGATGCTTTTGTGTGCCAGAAGAAGAACCACTTCCAGGTGACCGTGTACATTGGCATGCTGGGTGAGCCCAAGTACGTCAAGACACCGGAAGGCCTCAAGCCCCTGGACTGCTTCTATCTGAAACTGCATGGAGTGAAGGCAGGTTTGGGGTTAGGCTTGGAAGGGAGAGCAGGAAACTCCAAGATGTGAGTGATGAGGGAATACCTCATAGCTGTATTCCACAACTGCCCTACCCCGCTTCGGCTTCCAGTGCCTGCCACCGAGATGTAGGGTTTCTTGGACCTCAGCATCCTCCTTATGTGCTGCTTCCCTCTCCACTCCATACCCCAAGTCTTCATCTCCAATCTAGGGGCCATCTCCTCACCCACTCACTGATGCCTCAGCTCTCAGATCCAAACCAGACTCCCTGCCACTGTTCCTCTCCCCTGCCTCACCTCAGGATCCTGGCTACTCAAGCTATATATCTAAAGATCCTCCTATCCTCAGCTTGTCATACACTTGGCTCTGTTTGGAAGCTCTGGAGTAGCCCTTGCCCCCTCTCCTTGTCCAGAGTCACCCCATCCCATGTCTGAACGTTCAATCAGCTTCTATTCTGCCCCCCCATCCCTGTAACACATGTGGATGCAGTACACACTTACCTCCCAAGACTCCAGTGTCTTCCCAGCAAAAGCCACCATGTCCTCTAAGTTTCACCCACAGGGGCCTTAGAAATCCAGCCGTTCACTCCAATCCTGTGTGTGCTGTGTCCCTCCCACATTTGCAGTCCTTGAGATGCCCTCATCCCTGCATCCTATCCCATTTCTCTTGTTCCCTTTTATTCTGATGCCCCTCTGGGAAACCGGCCCTGAGACCCTTTGTGACTGAGGGATTCAATAGCACAGCCACTGGAGCTCAGCAGCTCCCTGGGGACAAGGCCAGGTCTGTCTGATTTCTTCACAGGCTGGGCCTGGCATGTTGGCATGGCTCAGCCAGTGTTTCTGAAGAGATGAGAGGCTGTGGGTATGTGAGAGTGTCTGGGGTACACACTCTCTCTGTCTCTCTCTCTGTGTGTGTGTGTGTGTGTGTGTGTGTGTGTGTGTGTGTGTAGGCTGACTGCAGTGAGAAGAGTGTTTGCAAGTGTGGGTATAGTCATAGGCTAACTGGAAAACGTGGGCATGTGTGGAGAAGTTAGGGAGTCAGATGATACTATGACGTGAGGCCATCAATGGAGGTGACCACAATCACCATGCAGAAGTGGGGGAAGCAATGAAATCTGAGCTTAACAAAGGCTATGTGTGTGCCCTTGAAATGGCTTGGGAGTGTGGGATATGGATGTGGAGGCCCCTGAGTTTGTGAGCAGGTGAGGTAGAATTATGCTGTGGACCAGGGTGAGGGGGTGAAGGAGGAAGACCAGGTGGGGAACCTTGTCCTGAGGTGCCCTCGGCTCATTCGTCTCTAGCTAGAGGCCCTGAACCAGTCTATCAACATTGAGCAGTCACAGTCAGACAGAAGCAAGAGACCCTTCAACCCCGTCACGTGAGTATCCAGCCCTGTGGGGTGGTGCCTGGAAGGGCCCATCTTAGAACTGGCTTGGGAGCTGGGGAGACGAGCAGGCACCCACAGCACCCTGTGCCTACAGTCGCTCTGCAACACAGCTCCTGGCAGCCTCCGTTTTTGCTCCTGAGCACTCTGCCCATTTTCTGTAGGGTCAATCTTCCCCCTGAGCAGGTCACAAAGGTGACCGTGGGGCGGCTCCATTTCAGTGAGACCACTGCCAACAACATGCGCAAGAAGGGCAAGCCCAACCCTGACCAGAGGTAAGCAGGCCAACCCGGCCACAGGAGTCCCTCCCTTCTGAGGAGCAGAGTCAAAAAGGGGCCTCCATGGAGCATGTCAGTCCCAAGGTCCACAGATGGTCTGTTTCCCAGAGGAGGAACCTGAGGTTCAAAATATTTGGCAGAATTAGGGACTCAGGCACAGAAGACTGGCTTTTGAGATCAGAAACAGTTCTGGGGCTCCTAGTTGTGGACCCAGGGAAGAATTCTGCCCCCTAGTGGAGGCTCATGTTTCTCCTCTGTGGGAACACTATAATAACTCCACATCCTGGGGGTATAATGATAGAGTGGGGCTATGTACCCTGACATCTGAGCCAGGGAGGATGGCTAGGAGCACCCCTGAGTGTTACTGATTCCTCGGTATATTCCAGGTATTTCATGCTGGTGGTGGCCCTCCAGGCACATGCACAGAACCAGAACTACACACTGGCAGCCCAGATCTCAGAGCGCATCATTGTGCGGGTAAGAGTCGTCTCTCCCCAGGGGCAATGCCCTTCCCCTCCCCCAAGCTGGAAGAAATAGCTATAGGAAAAATACTATGGAATGGGGTTGGGTTGCTATGCAGCTCTTGCTGGATAGTGGCTGTGTGGCCTTGGGCTTTGTCATCCTGTCTAGGCCTCAGGGCCTTCTTCACTGTAAAGCATGAAGGTGGATCACACCTAGTAGCTTCCTGGGTCCCACAGGTGACTCAGTGTTGTCACAGTGGATGGTTTCTTGGACATGGTGGGCACGGAAACTTGACTGGCCTAGGTGTTCCTGGGATTTCCCCTTTTCTCAGGGCCCTAAAGTTTTCCCTACCCTCCAAGACTGACCCAGACCCAACTTGCTATAGGCCTCTAACCCAGGGCAGTTTGAAAGTGATAGTGACGTGCTATGGCAACGGGCACAGCTGCCAGATACCGTCTTCCACCATGGCCGTGTGGGCATCAACACTGACCGGCCAGATGAAGCATTGGTTGTACATGGCAATGTCAAGGTCATGGGATCGCTCATGCACCCCTCAGATTTGCGGGCCAAGGAGCATGTGCAGGAGGTAGGGACAAGGTCATGACTGAGGGGCAGTGCTGTGGGTGGTGAGTAGGACCGTTGGGAAGGACCAGGATGCCAGGGTACGGGTGGGGAGACTGGCTTTGTACTGCTGTACCAGGGTCTCCCTTCCGCACTGGGCACTTGAGGCCTGCTCTGGGAAGGAGGGTTCAGTCTTGGGCATATCCCCTGGTAGGTGGACACCACTGAGCAGCTGAAGAGGATCTCTCGGATGCGGCTAGTGCACTACAGATACAAGCCTGAGTTTGCTGCTAGCGCAGGCATTGAAGCCACTGCACCAGAGACAGGTAGAGATGTCCCTGTGTCCCTAAGCTCTCACCAGTCTGTCCTGTCTCCTGGAACCTGTTCCTAGAAACTCCTGCATTGACCTTTAGAGCTCCACTCTCTGAAATATTGACCCTTTGGGGTCCTGCACCTCAGCAATTGGAATACCATGCTTCCCAGTTCCTCGGATCCCTACCCCTGGACTCATCATCCTAAGAGTCACTTGGCCTGAAGTCTTTATCACACAATATTCAGAGATTCTGTACCCTCTTGGAACCCCATCTCCTTCCCCCGAGGTTCCCCTGGGATCCCTACCCATCCAACAAATCCCACATTTTGAGTCTGGGAACTTTTTTTTTTTTTTTTAAAGATTTATTTGTTTTACATATGTGAATACACTGTAGCTGTCTTCAGACACACCAGAAGAGGGCATTGGATCCCATTACAGATGGTTGTGAGCCACCATGTGGTTGCTGGGAATTGAACTCAGGACCTCTGATAGAACAGTCAGTGCTCTTAACCTCTGAGCCATCTTTCCAGCCCAAGTCTGGGAACTTCTAAGCTATAAACAGTCATCTTAGAAAATCCCTACTCCAGGGCTCCTTAAAACTCAATGCTCAGGTACTTCTCCAGAAAGCTATGAGCAGGACCCCAACCATACACCTTTGGCTTGTCCCTCCCCAGGTGTCATCGCCCAGGAAGTGAAGGAGATCCTGCCTGAAGCTGTGAAGGACACAGGGGATGTAGTCTTCGCCAATGGGAAAACCATAGAGAACTTCCTTGTAGTGAACAAGGTCAGTTATGGGGACCTGAATGATGGGTCAGAGGGCCTGGCCAGCTGGTGGCCTGGCTGGTAGGTGGAAGAAGGGACAGCTTTCCTCCTAGTATACCTCCAAGAATCCCTCCCCACCATACAGGAAGGGGGCCAGTGTTCAAGATGGAGAGGCAAGTTAACCACTGGAGGCTATTTGGTACAGGGCAAGTCAGATCCCACTGAGGTTGTACTCCCTCCACCCCATCAGTTATAAGAGGGTAACAAGATGTGTCACCTTGTTGTCTCAAGGCTCAAAGATGTGGTTTATTATGAAGGTGACATTTGTACTCAATGACATGAACTTTGTATACGTGTACTTAGAAACAGACACATGATCTATTTTTACCTGCCTAAGGGAATAGGTACAAAGGACGGAGCTCTGACTTAGGAGGCAAGGCAGTGTAGGTAGATACTTAGCCTAGGCTGGAGGCAGCAGACGTGCCTTGTGAACCAGAATTAAGCTAGAGCAGAGGCCACCCTCGGGCAGGAATATTTCTAGGGCCTCTGTTGGCCGTGGAGAATGGGGATTCTGCTCCTGCCCGATCCAGACTGCAGCTTGGAAGCTTCTTGGGCTGATGGTGCCCTCAAGGCTGTTGTTGCCCGGGGCAGGAGCGAATCTTCATGGAGAATGTGGGGGCTGTGAAGGAGTTGTGCAAACTGACAGACAACCTGGAGACTCGCATTGATGAGCTGGAGCGATGGAGCCACAAACTGGCCAAGCTGCGGCGCCTTGACAGCCTCAAGTCAACTGGCAGCTCAGGCGCTTTCAGGTGCAGGCACTGGGTGGGATTAGGGGGCCAGAGAGACGTCCTTCCGGAAAGCATCCTGATCCTTGTCCTCTTACTGCAGCCATGCAGGGAGCCAGTTTAGCCGGGCAGGCAGTGGCCCCCACAAAAAGAGGCCCCCTAAACTGGCCAATAAGGTGAGGCTGTGCAGGTTGGGGGGGCTTCCTTGTCTCTCATGGCCTTCCCTTTCTAGTTTACATCACCCCAGCCTCACCGACTCCAGCTCCAACCTCTCCCTTCTCCCCTCTTGACCTTGTAGCCCTTCCAGCCCTCTTCTGCTTCCTTTCCCTCAGACCATGGAAAATGGGATGGGGATGGGGTGGGGGGTTGGGATGGGGTGGGAGTGAGGTGGGGATTGAGCAAGGAAGTAGGCATCCTAAGTCCACCATCTTCTGCTGTGTTCTTTCCTTGGTCCCCAGTCATCACCAGTGGTCCCAGACCAGGCCTGCATCAGTCAGCGCTTTCTGCAGGGAACTATCATTGCTCTGGTGGTGGTCATGGCCTTCAGGTGACTTTTCTCAGGTTCTGGGGAGGCTGGTTTTGAGAGCAGAGCTACCCAGTGAGTCAGATGTGCCTGGGGTCCAGGCTTTGGAGTTGGCGGAGGAAAATGGACTGGGATCAAGCAGCTGAGGTCAGGGAAAGTGGGCTGTCTAGTCTGTCTCCCCCTCCAGGGTCTGGGAAGGCCTATTTGCAGACATCACCTGGGAAGGCCACAGAGTGGTGGCTTGCATTCAGACAGTGACCCTTTTCTGTGGCTCCCAGCGTGGTGTCCATGTCCACACTGTATGTGCTGAGCCTGCGCTCCGAAGAGGACCTGGTGGATGCTGATGGGTATGTCCCTGGAGATAGGCTACTGCTAAGCCCTCAGGCCAGGTGGGACTAATAGCAGGTGGCTTGGGTCAGAGGAGCCAGGGAAGCTCTCTCTAATGGGGTTCAGTCTTAGGCTTATAGCCTACTACAGCCTGTTGGGGGTGGTGGGGGTGGGTCTCCTGGATAGTGAGTGCTTTCTACAGGCCCCCACTGGCCTGCTCAATATTCCTTCAGTAGCTGTCTGGAGGACACTTGTTGGAAGGAAGGGGGTGCAGGGAAGAGGGACCAGAGCAGGACCTTTGGCTCTATCACTGTCACACCCCAGCTCCTGGGGTCACCTCTGACTGTGTCTTTTTCTCTCTCCTCCCCTGTGTCTGTTTCCCTCCTGGTCTCTCTCTTGTCTCCTAGCTCTCTTGCCGTGTCCACTTCCTGTCTTCTGGCCCTGCTCCGGCCCCAGCACCCTGGGGGGAGTGAGGCCATGTGCCCATGGTATGTCTAACCAAGCATCCCTCTCCGCCTCCTGCTATATCCTTCTTCCTGCTTTTGCTCCACTTCCTCCTCTCCACCAGCTCCTGCCTACCCCTGCTTCTCTGAGACCTCCAACCCCAGCTCCAAGGCTCCCATAGTGCCTCTGAGTTCAGCCCATCCTTTCTTAGCAGGTCCAGCCAGAGCTTTGGGACCACACAGCTCCGACAGTCCTCTATGACCACTGGACTACCAGGCACACAGCCCTCTTTACTGCTGGGTGTGTGTCTGGAGGGATGAAGTGGGGCAGGTGCCTGGGTGTGGGGCTCCAGTGTCGCCCTCCAGCTCATAGCTTTTGGCTTCCTCAGTTACCAGTTCAGCCTCAGGTCCAGCTCTCCGTGCCTTGGACCTGTGCTCCAGCCAGCCCTGCCCCATTGTCTGCTGCTCTACTCCCATCTCCAGTCCTGCTACAGATCCTAGCCTTGGTCCCACTGTGACTCCTACTCCAAGCCCCAGCCCTAGCCCCAACCCTAACCCCAAGCACTCAGGTATGGATGTTTTGGGGGCAGGACCAGGGTTAGCAGGGGTGTTTGGTATTATTTGTATCCAGAGAAAGGCCCCAGAGAAAAGGCAGGAGGGACTCCTGGTTTGGAAGTTTGGGGAATCACCCCCACAGGAACCAGAAAACTCATGAAGGTTCACAGAAGCCGGGGACAGGAGGCAGCTGGCTTCCTTTTTCTCAGTTTATCTTTGCTTCTGTCCATAGGTCCCGGCCAGATGGCCCCACTGCCAGTCACCAACATCAGAGCCAAATCCTGGGGCATTTCAGCTAATGGCATTGGCTATTCCAAGCATCCCAAGAACCTGGAACCTCTAGCCAGTCCTGTGGTTCCCTTTCCTGGAGGGCAGAGCAAGACCAAGAACAGCCCCAGCTTTAATCTCCAAAGTCGTGCCCGCAGAGGAGCCCCACAACCCAGCCCAAGCCCTGCCCAGTTCACTCAGACCCAGGGCCAGCTAGGTACTTGACTCTCTCAACACTTCACAGCCCGGCCTATCCAGGCCCACTGTCTAGGGCCCATTTCAGCCCGGTAACATGGCTTCCCGGGCACAGAATTGTTAGTCAGCAGACATTAGGAATCAGATCTCACGTAGCATGTCATTTCATCCTCACAACTTGGCTGAGGAGATAACTCAGAAGGTAAGGCACTTGCTTTGAAAGCACAAAGGCCAGAATGGTACATTCCTCAAATGTATCAGGCATGATGACCCACACTTGCAGTTTCAGTGATAGTAAGATGGAGGTGGAGACAGGGGGATTCCTCGAGCTCTGTGGACAGCTAGCCTAGCCTGCTTGATCAAGTTCTAGCTAATGAGAGACCCTGTCTCAGACAAAAGGAGGAAAGCACTGTTGCCATGGTTCAGAAGAGGAATTGGAGACTTAGGTGAAAGGTCATATAGCTAGCCCATCAGCAGTCCAGCTAAAATTGTCTCTAGTTTGCCAAATTCCACATTATTCTTACTTCCTGTCTCTGCCAGGGTGGAGAAGGTGACATACTAGGACCTTAACCTCAGATCTTTGGTTTTTACCAAGATAGAACTCCTTTTAGTGTAGATGTGGTTTTCTGCAGGCTGACTTGAATTCTCTGGCCTCCTGGTAGCGTAACCAGTGTCTCTGTACTGAGCTGTGGGCTTCCTCACTTTGGCTTTGTGGCTTAGCAAACAGAAACCTAGAAAGTGTGGTTTGTGCAGACAGATGTTCAAAGTGGTGGGTCAACATCAAGGGGTAGAAGCTCCCCTCAGCTCCATGGATGTTCGAGATATGCACGGCTCCACCTGAGTGTGCACAGATGAAGACACCTCAGAGTGATGGATCCCTAGGAGTAGAGAGGGAACTTAGTCTAGGAGGACCAAGGAAGGAGGCAACCCAGGAAGGCTTCCCAGAAGAAGTAACATTGAGCCATCTTTGAAAGACATCTGGGGGTTTTGCCTAAGAAGAAAACCATCTTGTCTGTATCAGGTAGCTTCACAGGGTGTTCTGGGTGCTGCCGCACACCTTGAGTTTGTACGTTAAAGAGCTGAAAATGTACCAGGTCAAGCAAATGTTGAGAGGCTGGTGTCCATAGTTTCCCCCTTCTAGGATGAAGGACTAGGCAGCAGCAGGCCTGAGATAGTGAGATGAACATGTAACCGCATCTCCCAACTCCATGTCACACCTCAGCAGTGAGCTGGCTCAGTGACAGCCACATTGCTGTACATTGCTGGCCAGAGAAGGACGTCTACTTGCTTCTGAATGTCTTGGTTTTGTGAAAGAGGCAGCTCTCAGGCTCGTGAGAACTAGTTCTAGGGCTGCTGGGAAAGGGGTGTGGTATGATCCTCTTGTGAAGATCTGGAAAGAAGAATTCTTGCTTGCACTGAGGTGTGAAAATCCAAGTGTGATGTCATTTGGATTCTACCTTACGAAGCCTTCCTCAGCGCCTCAACAACCTCTCTTCTTCCAGACCCAGTGCCGTCCCTCACCTCCATCCAGTTGCTGGAGAATTCCATGCCCATCACTTCTCAGTACTGCGTGCCAGAGGATGCCTGCAGGTACCTCCCTACAGACAAGAGGGTGGGCTCTCTCTTGTCACTGCAAGGAGAGTCCCTCAGGTGCCACGAGCCCAAGCAGTTTGGATGCTCAGATCTTGGCCTTTTTGGGGAGGGACTTTTCCCGTAAGCTTGGGCAGCCCCCTTTCTGGCCTTTCCCAGTTTCCGGTTTCCAAGGGCTTTAGTGTAGAATGAGTCTGAGGAAGAGAGGGAGACTGGCAAAGTGGCCTTGCTTAGGTACCATCTTTGCCCCTTTAGGCTTGGAAACTTCACCTACCACATCCCTGTCAGCAGCAGCACACCACTGCACCTTACCCTGACCCTGCAGATGAAGTGAGTGCTGATGAGGAGGGAGGGAACCATGTGGAAGTCCCCAGAGGGGTCCAGGAGGGCTGGAGAGGGACACTGCTGTTTGGGGTTAAGTGGCTATAAGACCCTGCCTCATGGGGACTACATGGGATGGTGGGAGAGGTTTCCTCCATCCCAAGCCCTAGATTATTCTATGTGGTTCTCAGGCTGTGAAGATACAGCTTGTCTCCGTGGGACTGGGCTGGATGGGACAAGGACATGGGGGAGCTACAGCTATTTGAATGGGAACCCACCTATTCCCTAGTTCCTCTACCCCTGTGTCCGTGGTACTGTGCAGCCTGACATCGAAGGAGGAGCCCTGTGAGGAGGGAGGCTTTCTGCAGAGGCCCCACCCCCATCAGGACACCCAGGTAGGGGCAGGTGGGAAGCTGTGGGCTGCCCAGGTCTCAGACCTTCCTCTTGCTTGGATAGTGGTCACCAAATGATGGGAAGCGGAATACACGTATGTCTGCTGGGACATACACAGCTGGGCCCTGGGTCTGGGGGAGGGGGCATGCATGTCGGTCTTCATTCATCGTTCTCTGATAGGTATCTGCATCCCCTGTGACAGCGCCCAGGGGAAGAGTTTATAAGGGCTGATCTGGGATGAGCACAGTGCCCACTGCAGGCAGAGCTGAGCTCCCCACCCCAGTCCCCAGGAGGCAAGTGTGGGGTCCACAGCCCTCACACTCAGGGCAGGGCAGTGATTGACAGGTGGTGTTAGAAGAGCCCTGGGCTCCAGGTGGAAGGCCAGCTTGGGGTTCCATTGCTCATGGTGATTTCTGCTTACTTGTTTGAGGCCTCTTGTCTCCTTCCCTGTGCTTCCAAGACCCTGTTCTTTAGAGAGGGAGAGAAGACAGGCATAAAATACTGTGAACAGAGGAAGGAGGGGTTGAGGGTCATAAGGGAGGAGACCCATGGCCTTACAGGGAGGGATACTTAAGAATAGAGGGACAGCCAATCCAGCGAGTCACTTTTAGCTGTGGTGCTCTGGCCTAAACTCACACAAGAGAGGCCAAGTCAAAGCCTCAGGTAAGGCAGGTAAGCTGTTTGTGGCTGCCCACCTCCACCCCCACCCCCAGCCCCTGCCGCCATTCTGTGTTGGATAGTCATAAAGACCTGAGTTTGAACCCAGCTCTGCCATATGCGTGTTTTGAAGGAGGTAAGAAACTGCAGGTAGCAGCACCTCTGCTTGCATTGCCCTGTGTTCATCATGGTTAATGAGACACTTAGAGCATAAGGAGCTCCAAGACAAAGGGAGGCCTTGGCTAGGGAAGACAGTATGCAGGGGGTGGCTACCTCTGCTCTCAAAGTGCAGTGCGCTCACCCCTGAGCTTCGAGCCATGCTGAGAGGAATGCTCGTTAGGACAAGGCTGCCCTGACCTCTCTCTTCCTTGTCTCTCTAGGGCACCTCTCATCAGTGGCCAGTAACCATCCTGTCCTTCCGTGAATTCACATACCACTTCCGGGTGACATTGCTGGTGAGGCCCACAGAGGCTGAGGGCACTTCTATGCAGTACGGGGCTTGGGAGAGGAGTAAAGGCTTTGCAAAGCATGGTTAGGGCAACATCTAACCCACCCTCACTTCCCTTTCATATAGGGTCAGGCCAACTGCAGCTCAGAGTCCATCGCTCAGCCAGCCACAGACTACTACTTCCACTTCTACCGCCTGTGTGACTGAGCTGCCTCCCGAGGCAGTGCCACAGCCGGGATTGGGGTCCCTGGGCCCTCAACACTGGATTCAAATGTGTTACACTGGAGCCTGCTGCAGGCCAGCTCTCTGCTCTTCTCTGCCTCCCTTGATTGGGGAGACCGGAGGTCCTTACACTGGAGTTGCTGGGCCAACTGGTCACCCTCACAGCACAGAGTGGGGTAGAGGGAGCAGCCTCCTGGGTCTTCCTTCTGGCCATTTCCTTGGGACAGTACAGGACCAACATGGCTGTCTAGTTATGGTTCCTGGAGGGCTGGCTTGCCCACTCCCACTCTCCCTGCCTTCCCTTCTGAGCTGTGGTGGAGCGAAGACCCACAGGGGTTGGACCCAGACCTCTAACACCTGGCTGGACCCCATGAGTCTATGCAGAGTCAATAACTCTCACCCTTTATGCTGTTCCCAGGAGGGACAGCTTGGTAGTAACTTTCTGGGGTTTGACTGTTACACTAGACCTGGATTTCTAAGCTTTAAGTGTGGTTGGTTCAGGAGAGTTTTCCCTGGGAGAGCTTAGGTCCTAAGAATTCCTGAGGTAGTCGGTGCTAGCCCCAGCTGGCTGGAGAAGCTGACCTTGTGCCTTAAATCTACTAGTGCCTGATAGAGCCACCCTCATAGGGCTGAACCAGTGGGGCTGATAGGCCAGGTCAGCCTTGGACCCTTGAACCTGGAGTACCCTGGAAGGGGCGGTTCCCTGTGAGCTCCCAAGATCTGTGTTCCTGGGAGTTTCCCAAACTCATGATGGAGTTGGTGATAAGAGCAGAGGAGCAGGAATCCCTGCAAGCAGTAGACTGGTTTCCACTGGAGGGTGAATGCAGATAACTTTTATTACTGATGTAATTACTAAATGCACTTAAAGCAGGGCACCAAGGGGTAGGACAGCTGAAAAGCCAAGTGGGCCTCAGCATGGAGACACTAGAAGACAGGACTCCAAGCTCCTCTCTCGTGGCTTGGGTCCGAGCTCAGTGGGTCCCATCTCTGCCTCTTCCACCCCCAGGAGATGTGACAGCTTTAGCATTTCTTGGTAGCACCTACAGCATTCTGATCACATGCAGGCTCCTGGAAGGAGTGTGTCAATCATTTAGCCGCATGTCATAGGTTCAGCAGTGGGAAAGGGAACTGCTCTTACCTTGTATTCTTGCCCTTTGGAAACCAGGCCCTGCTTTTTCCAACCTCCCATTCTGAGCTCTAAATGGGAGGCCTTTCTGTAGGGGAGCTGAGTTTGGGAAGCCTATGAACTGTAGGTCCTGCCAAGGATCTCGAAGCACTTATCCTCAGGATAGGGACAGCAGGGATGCCTTGAAGCTTTCGCCCCAACTTGGCTCCATTCCTCCGTAAGAATCACAACTCCCCACACCAGGCCACACTTGCCTTAAGACTTTGTTCTGTTCTCCCACAAGGTAGTCCTTCCCACAGTACCTGAAGATTGCCCAGCCTCACTGGCATGCTGGGGCTCCCTTACTAGAGGGGGAGTGTTCTTGGACTGTGGCTCCTCAGTCCTTAACTGGAAAGTGACCCTCTTCTACCCCCTGGAGTCCATCTGGACACAGCCAGCCCTAGGCCCACCGGCAACTGCCTGTTTGCATGCCTGGGAAGAGGTCCTCAGTGTGAGTTGGGGCCAAACTTGGGCTCCAAGCTGCTTGAGGGGGTCAACCTTGGACCAAAGTTGCCTTAAGCCCCAAGTATGAAAGGGCTTAGGGGAAGGTGTAAGGGCCACAGGCTGGAAGCTGACAGCCTGACTGGCTCTCCCTTCCTCTCTTCCTTCTGCTGTGTTCCTATAGCCATTGAACTAATCTCCCCCTCGCTTTAGGCTGTATATAGGGCTCCCCCAGCCCAGATCCTTGCCCATGCTGTACCCCTTAGCAACCTGCATGTTCATAGAGCATCTCCCTTCTTGTTAACTCCCCATTTTCTCCATGAGCTCTGACTCCTATTTATCATGTACTCACTCTGACTCTGAGGAAGGAAGAGAGATGCCACTCAGCCTACTTGCTTCCTGTCCCCAAAAAACGGTCCTTTTCTGAAGTAAATATACATATATAAATAAATGTATAAATACTGCTTTGTATCTGCACTTGCCTCTGGCATCTTCTTGAGATTGTTCTGGTGGGAGTCATCTCAGACCAAGCTGACTAGAATCTAGTTTCTGAGGGGCCTAGAATTCCTAGCTACCATATAAAAGGACCAGAAAGCTAATCAATATCTTTATGCCCCTCATCTTTGGACTTGGGTTGACCACACACACATCCAAAAAAAAACCTTCCCCATGCACCTGCCTCTGCCCACCTAGAAAGAATCCATCTAAGGGAACAGGCTGAGCCTAGAGGACCACAGCCCAAAGAAGAGTCAGAAGACTGTCTAGGGTAAAACTGACTGCTGTTAGGTCATGGAGAAGTTTGTTCTAAAACAACATAGACGTAGGCATGGACCTTTCCTATCCACGGGTAAGCCTTAAACTAATGATAATATGATACTGCTGAACAGCCCTTTGGACACAAGTTTCTAGCATCAGGTACTGGTGAAAGGCACCTAGGAAGTGGAAAAGGTGGATCTTCAACAGTCAAGGAAACCCCAGTTCCCTCCCCTCAGAATGGACATGAGGCAGGCCTGTCACACATCTGCCTTTATTGTAAACAGCAGGTGGGACATGTAGCAATGGTAAAAAATTAATTTACAAAAGCAGAAACTTGGTGAGTTGCTCGGTGGGTACCTGGAGAGGAGAGCAGAATTAAGAATGAGTCCAGTGACCTTTCACATTTCCTCCCTGTAACCCTATGCCCCTTGAGCAAGGGCTGTACAAGAGCCCTTGTACACGAAGGATGAGTCATCAGAACTGACTTCAATGACCTGTTGGTGTGTTATCTGTTTTAATTCCCAGTTTCCTTCCAAGTCATCTGTGTGTGACTTCAAAAAAGGCAAATATAAAACCGTAGGTATCCCTCACCCACATCCCTACCAAGTACACCCCAAAGCTTGAGTGAGCCCTTGAGTACATGGAGAACGCAGTACAGACACACCAGGTCACACTTGGCTCAAATCCTCATGAGGGGTGGGGAGAGGGTCCTGATCCTCCCCAGTCTTTCTGTCCCCATGAACTACATACAGTCTTGCATGGAAAGGACCCACTGATATGGCTGTATGAGGCTTCTTCAGACATGTACCATCTTGTCACAGTTCTTACCCTTGGAGACTCATACATAGATGCCAACCCAGAGCAGGAGGAAGAGGACTCCAAAGCCCATGAAGAGTGAGGCCACCAAAGAGATGAGGAGCTCTTTGTAAATATCACGTGTGTACTTGGTAGAGGTGACTTCGTAACTAGGTAGGACTGCTAAGGAGAAGCAAAGATGGACTACAGTGCAGAAGCTGTCTACGATTACCTTTCATGGAGAAATATATAGGCTAAGGGATTCCTGGGAGGCTTGTCTGGCTTGATGCAGCCAGGCAGAGGGGGCCAAGAGATGGCATGGACTCTGCTGTCTCACACTATACCTCTAACATTCATGAGGAAAAGAAGCCCACAGTACTTAGGCTAATCGCCTTGAGTCATGTATCACTCATGGTACAGCTAGGACTAGGTGCTAGACTCCTGACACTTGAGCATATCCCTGTTTAAATCACTTTTCTGCTGGGTGGAGTGGTATACTCCTGTGATCCCGGCAGAGGCAGAGGGATCCCCATGAGTTTCACATCAGTCATGTCTGCACAGTGAGACCCTGTCTCAAAACAAGACCAAACCAAACCCCCAAATACCAACAAACCACCTTTGAACCTCAGTTTGAAGAGCAAACTGAGCTAACCTGAAGTTGGAAAACAAGGCCATGGCTTGTGCTTGGGCAGCACTAGCCTCCTCCTAACTCACTGTCTCAATCCCACCTCAAAGGAAAAAGGCAGCAGTTCTTGAATGTGGTTTCTCTCTCAGGTCTATGGTCACTAATTTTGCCTCCCCTCCCCAACTGCAAATAAAGGATACACGAAGAACCAGGCAGTGAAGAACATGCCGATGGCCAGAAGTACCACGGTCAGGTGAGGGAAGACAGCCGGGTTCACTGGGCTGGTATACCTACTCATGGCCTCGAGCTCCTAGGGAAGAAAGCAGATCAATCTCAGTTTCAATCTGGGGAGACCTTGGAGCAGCTGTGTATTACTGAGAACTCCTTCAAATGATTCACTATGGAAATTACAATCATTGTGTGTGTGTTAAACTGTATTACCTTTATTTACTGTGTGTGTGTGGGGGGGTTAAGGTACCAATGAGTGCATGGGGAGGCCAGAGGACAAACTGCAAGGACCTGTTTTCTCCTTCCGCCATGCGGGTCCTAGTATTAACGTCAGGTCACCAGGCAGGTGCATTTACCTGCTAAGCCATTTTGCAGATCATTCCTCACCCCTTTCCCACTTCCTTTTTAAACATGGAAGGAAGCTGGAGGACAACTTTCTGAGAGTCGCCTTCTGCTGTGTTTGAGGCAAGGCCTCTCTTGACTTTTGGTCACTGTAACATGCAGTCCGGGTTAGTTAACCCTCAGGCTTCTGGGCATTTCTCCCTTGTCCATTTTCCATCTTGCTGTGTGTGTGTGTTCTGAGATTACCACATCTGGATTTTTTGTTTTTTTGTTTTGTTTTGAGACAAGGTTTCCCTGGGTATCCTTGTCTGTCCTGGAACTCACTCTGTAGACCAGGTTGACCTCAAACTCACAGAGATCTGTCTGCCTCTGCCTTCTGAGTGCTGGGATTAAAGGTATACACCACCATCGCCTGGCCACATCTGTATTTTAAAAAATAACATGGCTTCTAGGATCCGATTCAGGTTATCAGGCTTGTACACCAAACTGTTTGCCCACTGAGCTATCTCCCAGCTCTATATCACATCTTAAAAGTAGGGACATGGCAGGCTTTGTGGTAAAGCATTTGTCTAGCGTGCATGAAGTCTTAAGTGTGATTCCCCAGCACTGGGAAACAATCAACAAAGGATGGCATCAGCAGCTTTTCTTTCAGTGAGAGAAGAACAGCTGAGAGTCAGAGGCTCAGGCATTCAAAGGGATAGAGGAAAATGGCTCTTAGGGTTTTCTAGCTAATGATCACTTTGTAAATCATGGATGTGCCTGGGGAAGACACATAAAGGAAAAGCTTGCCCACAATTTCCATTGCTTTTGCATCTCTAAACTGTTAGTTTGTGCAGGAAGCCAGAGCCTAGACTAGTAGAGGCAGCTCAAATTCTAATCCAGGAGTATTGTTTTCACTCCTTAGGAGGGAGCCACGGGGATCTCCTGGCAGCAGACAATTGGGATAATTCTGGCCCTACTGAATCATCAGAGTCTGAGCTAAGTAGTTATAACACTATTTGTGTCATAGGCCTGATGCGTGACTGAAGAATGATGAATGTTGACACATCCAGTTTACTGCCAGGCATAGAGTAACTGCTCAATAGGTATTTGTTTCCTTCCTAAAGACGCAGAGAAGATGATGAGGTAATCCCTGTGAAAGGGCTATAAACGTAAAGTTCTGTACAAATGATAACTTCCATTGTCACTCCCTAGCCAGTGTTTCTAAAGTCCAGAACATAACAACTCCAGAGAAGTAAACTGAGCCCATTGTTCTAAGAGACACAGGAATTCAATTCAGTAAACAATTATGTCCCCCTTCCCCCCCAAAAGAGCCAAGGACAATTGCTGCCATTTATGGAACCTCAAAATGCAGGCCCAGTATTTGGCAACAGGAATACAAAGACGAATAGACATCATCCCAGAACTAGATGCACGTCAGATGGTGGTCACTAGGAGGCGTGGCAGAGAAAAAAGAAGTCTATGAAACGTGGCAAGAGGTGTGTACAGATTGAATGCTCCCAGAAGACAGACAAGTACCTATGAGAGTTGTAAGTGTTTTACCAGGAAATGACATTTATACAAGGGCCTTGCGGCATAAGTAAGATTTCAGCAAGGGAATCCTTCCAGATAGAGATAACTGATCATAAGAAAGAGAAATGAAACGCGGTTTTCAAAGTGTACTCTGTGGCCTTCAGACTTAAAATCAACGACATCATAAGCACATTGTGATGGAAACCTCAGCCTGAGGAATACACGGTAAGGGGCTTGCTTTCCTGTCCCTAACTCAAACTAGAGTTTTAGCGGCGTCCCACCCACCGGGCACTGCATACTGAGGCCTCCGCGGAAGAACGCGGTGAGGACCGGGCACACAAGAGCCCTAGGTCCTGGCCCACAGCGCTGTCCGTAACTCCCATCATCTCACCATTTTACCCCGCACAGGATAAACCACCGATCCGCCACCGGAAGAACACGTCGGCAGGGGCAAGCGCGTTGAGCAACAGGAAAAGGATGTGGTCCCTTGCGCGTGGAATTGTGGGAATTGTAGTCCCGTGTTTTTAGGGTTAACGGGAACTAAGACTATGGGGACCTGCTGTGAGTAGCATGGGGTCTGACTGTGGGAAAAAGTGGTGCAAAGCTTAGGTTTTAATTCATTTTTTTCCTGGAAAGAATGCCCACTATGAAAGCTGCTAGTGGATGTGGTGGGGCCTACACTACACTTCCCAGGAGGCTGTTCGCGCCTGGTAACTCACGTGACGTGAGCGCGGGCTTTGGAAGGCGGCGAAGCTGGGAACGACTTCAGCTCGACATTGAAAGAACGAGCTCGGGATTGTCCAGAGAACGCTGGGGACTCCAAACCACTGCTAGCTGCTGAAGCCTTGCGCACTCGAGGCGGGGTGAGGTCTCGCGGAAGCGTCTCTGAAGGCGGCGAGGGCCGCGGGAGCAGCACTAGGAAGCCCAGGGCTTGGGCCGTTCTCACTGCCCCAAGCATCTGTCTTCGTCTGTAGGAAGAAGGTGATACCCTCCTCCGCTTGAGGACTAAGAGACCAGAGCGTGTTCATCCTAGGGCCCTGTGAGGAGTATGGAGCAGGGAGATTTTTGTGCCTTTAAGGAGATGGGTTCATGATCTGCTGACATCAAGAGACAGTGTGCTTTCTTGTATTTCTGGCTGAGGCAGGTGTTGGAAAAGTCCCAAGGACATTTCTGGGTGAGGGAGGTCTGAAAGATTCCGCAGAACAGTGGGGCCCAGTCAGTACGGTAATTGATCAGTTGACCTCCGGGGAGTGGGGCTCGGGAGCTAGGTGTGCTTTTATCTTGCCTGCAGCCATTTTATTTAAGGCTTTGCTATCTGGAAGGACCTGTGGAAGCGGGACTGAGACTATCAGGACAGAACAGGTTTCCCTCTGTGTGACATGATGGGTGGTAATATCCTGTATTCATTCTAGCAAAGTAGTGAGGTGTGAACCATATGGTTGACCAGGGAACATGGCACTGCATCTGGTGATGTGTATTCCATCTGGTGTGTTTGTTGACCAGTTCTGCAAGGCAGAAATGATTATCATTCTTATTTTACAACTCAGAAATGACTTGTGTTTCACACTCCTGAAGATGTAGAGCACTTGCTAGCATGTGTGAAGGCTCTAGATCAGCCCTAATTGTTAAACACACACACACACACACACACACACACACACACACACACGACACCAGATTCAAGGCTGAGTTTTTTATTTGATTTCTGGGCTGGGCAAACCGCTGTACCAGTCAGAGCTACAGTCTTTAGCCCTAAGCCTGAGCTTTTGCTGCTTGTATTCTTAGAGGAACCACAGTAATACAGACCTGGAAGAAGAAAGAAAGGATGGCAGGAAGAAGACACAGCTGAGCAAAAGAGAGAGGCAGGCCTTTTCACCAGGTTTCCATGGTGCCATGTGTGCCCAGGTGTTTGTAGTCAGGAAGGGGACTACAGTGTCACGAGGGCTTCAGAAAAGACACAATGAAGTAAGATTGGGAACAAATTAGAAGAATTGACAGGACTTTCTTATGATGTGAACACACTAACATTGGGTGAGCAAGATGACCTTAATAAATTGCATATTAGAAAATCCTTTTATTATACATTTAACACATTAATATGACTGAGACAATGCAGATATTTTTGTTTAAGATGGGTTCTCTTCCCCAACTTAATTTTTTGTTTGTTTTTGAGACAGGGTCTCACTTTGTAACCCTGGTGGGCCTGGGACTTACTCTGTAGACTAGGCTGGCCTTGAACGCAGAGATCCGAGATCCACTTGCCTCTGCCTTCTAAGTACTGGAATTAAAGGCGTGTGCTACCGCTCACAACTAGTTTTTTGTTTTATTTTGTTTTCCTCTTTTTTTATTTTTCTGGAAAGTCCATTTAAAGAAAAATAACTAGGTAAAAGGGAAATTAATGTTTCAGTTGGAATAGCCAAAAATTGTGAGGGTAGTTTTGGGAATGCTTCCCTAGGAACAATTTGACGGAAGTCTTGAACCACAGAATTGCAGTATTGGGCTGTGTGAATCCAGCATGCCAGCCCTTAATTCAGAATCTGTGGGGAAGTCATGGGGTTCATGACTTAGAGGTGGGAAAAAGTACAAAGAGGAAGACTTACAGTATCTCTGGCATCCTGATAAAAGGAGATCCTCAGGTGCTAAGGGGGATGGGAAGGGTACCAGCATGTGAGATGGCTACCTGGTCCTCATTCAGAGCTGTATTCCTCAGGCCTGCTGCATCAGTTAGACATTGTGGAGAAACAGTAAATCAGACATAGTCATATTGGCATAGCTGGTACTTACCTGCTCTTAAGGGCTCATGTCTGCCGTTATGATCTCAGGACCCTTCAAGCTGAGCCAAGCCCTCTTGCCTTCTATGATCCTTGATGCAAATTAAAGTTGAAGTCACTCTGACAGATTGTGCTGTTTCGTTATTCAGAGCCCTTAAGTTATTCAAGAACATCCAGGGTCTCATTCCTTGAAGCACTCAGATTAGGTTCTGATTCTCAGGAGGCCTGCTTGTTAGTTGGGTGCACTGTAGAGGTCTTGAGAATGATGCATCTTGTTCACCATTGCGTCTTCTGCTCTGTTGACTTAGAGTCCTACTGTCTTTCATGTTAAATTTGATTAAACATGAGATTGGTGGATGCTGCAACTTGAAACTTTCATTCCTTTTGGATCTTCCAAGCTCCTCCTCTTACTTGTCTTTCTTTGTTTTAGCCATTGCTCCTGTGTTACCATGGGAATTCAAGGCCTTGCCAAACTAATTGCTGATGTGGCCCCCAGTGCCATCCGTGAGAATGACATCAAGAGCTACTTTGGTCGCAAAGTGGCCATCGATGCCTCCATGAGCATTTACCAGTTTCTGATTGCTGTTCGTCAAGGTGGGGATGTGCTGCAGAACGAGGAGGGGGAGACCACCAGCCACCTGATGGGCATGTTCTACCGTACCATCCGCATGATGGAAAATGGCATCAAGCCTGTGTATGTCTTTGATGGCAAACCACCACAGCTGAAGTCAGGCGAGCTGGCCAAACGCAGTGAGAGGCGCGCTGAGGCTGAGAAGCAACTGCAGCAGGCTCAGGAGGCTGGGATAGAGGAGGAAGTGGAAAAGTTCACCAAGCGGCTCGTGAAGGTCACTAAGCAACACAATGATGAGTGCAAACACCTGCTGAGTCTCATGGGCATCCCATACCTTGATGCACCCAGCGAGGCAGAGGCCAGCTGTGCTGCCCTGGCAAAGGCTGGGAAAGTCTACGCAGCTGCCACGGAGGACATGGACTGCCTCACTTTTGGCAGCCCTGTGCTAATGCGACACTTAACTGCCAGTGAGGCCAAGAAGCTGCCCATCCAAGAGTTCCACCTGAGCCGTGTCTTGCAGGAGCTGGGTCTGAACCAGGAGCAGTTTGTGGATCTCTGCATCCTGCTGGGCAGTGACTACTGTGAGAGTATCCGTGGCATTGGGCCCAAGCGGGCTGTGGACCTCATCCAGAAGCATAAGAGTATCGAGGAGATCGTGAGGCGGCTGGATCCCAGCAAGTACCCTGTTCCAGAAAACTGGCTCCACAAGGAAGCCCAGCAGCTCTTCCTGGAGCCTGAAGTACTGGACCCAGAGTCTGTGGAGCTGAAGTGGAGCGAGCCAAATGAAGAAGAGTTGGTCAAATTTATGTGTGGTGAAAAGCAGTTTTCTGAGGATCGAATTCGCAGTGGGGTCAAGCGGCTGAGTAAGAGCCGCCAGGGCAGCACCCAGGGACGCCTAGATGATTTCTTCAAGGTGACGGGTTCACTCTCCTCAGCTAAGCGCAAGGAGCCGGAACCCAAGGGACCTGCTAAGAAGAAAGCAAAGACTGGGGGAGCGGGGAAGTTCAGAAGGGGAAAATAAATGTGTCCTTCCCTCCACTGTCCCTTGACCCCAGGATATCTGTTTTGTACCCTCAGCTAGAGCGCATCCCTCTCATCCCTCGTCTCGAGGATAGTTCATTGCTTCCCAGCGCTGCCCTTCAGAGCTTTCCTTCTCTTGACCCTGTGGCAGGAAGGCCATACATAGCTCTGCTTTTCCTCACTTTTAGCTCAGGAAAGATGTCAGGCTCAAACCACTTCTCAGGTTAATGGACACTGTATCCATTGTTCTGTGCAACTGCTAGCAACAATTTAAGGAAGAAGCAGGTGAGAATGTATGGAGACAATTTCCCACTGGCCAGCTGGTGGAGGAGAGGTGACTAGGACATGACTGGCTGCTGCTCTTTCTAGTTTCACTGTGCCCTGAAAGACAGCCATTGGCCTTGGATTCGCTGATGAAAGAGCTGCAGTGAGAGACAAGCAGAGAGGAGTCTGGCTGACAACAGATTTAATACTGACTGGCTGTGTTTTGTGGACAGAAACTTTGAACTTGCTGTCTGGTGAGTCTGGTAGTTTGCAGGGGAGTGAAAAGGCAGTGTTTAGGTTTTGGTTTGTAGTTTTTTGTTTTTGTATCTCCCCTCTCCAGTGTTGGGAATTGAACCCAGGGCAAAGGCATTAAGTGTACCAATAGCCTTTGGTGATGTTCTGACAGCCTTCCTGAGGCAATCAATTTAATTGAGGTTTTGGAAGAAGAGACTGTTTTGGGGCTATTTCTGTTTTAAAAGATGTGAAGAGAAAAAAAATCAATAAAATTATGAAAGTGACCAGAATGTGGCTTTCTGAATGTCTGAAAACACCCTGAGTGCTTTAGTTTCCTGTAAAATAAATATAATGGTCTTTCCCCTCTCAAACCCCCAATAGCCTGTTGCCCTGGTAACAAGTGGTTTGTTTAGGAGTGACCACAAGGTGGCGCTGTACCCACGTAATGTGGCCACATCGGCTGTGGTGGCATCAGCCTTTTGTACTTCAGGAGATTGAATAGTTTGACTGGATTTCACAACTTCCACCAGTCTGTCAGATTAGGAGTCCCCTTGAACAGTCTTGTAATTTAGATAAACTATCTCATAACATCCAGGTAATCTGATAGGCCACTTGATAAACACTTGCCATTCAGACACCTTGTTCTACCAGGTGGTGGTGGCGCACACCTTTAGTCCTAGTGCTCAGATGGCAGAGACAGGTCAATCTCCAAGTTCAAGGCCACCCTGCTCTACAGAGCAAGTCCCAGGACAGCCAGGGCTACACAAATCCTGTCTTGACAAACCAATAAAACAAGTAGGTAAATAAAAGAAGCCTTGTTCTTCTTGAGATTTCAGGTGTTCAGGAAGAATGTAAGTTTTTGAGTACTAGTACGTTTAGGGTTCTCCAGAGGAGCAGAACAGATAGAAGGAGTTCTGTATATGCTAAAAGGGAATTCACTAGAGTGGCTTACAGGGTGTGCTCGAACAGTTGGTATTCAACAAGAGCCACGAATTCAGTCCTTCAGTCCACAAGGGATGTCTCCACGGGTCTTCAGACTACATGAAGAATCCCAAAGAAAGAAGTTCTAATACCAGAGAAGGGATATATCAGCAAGAGGATGTGCGGGCATAAAGCAAACCCATGTCCTTTTGTGTGGGCTGCCACTAGAAGGTGTAGCCCAGATTTAGGGTGAGTCTTCCTACCTTCACACAGGTTGGCCCAGCTGCTTGGGTTCTGATTGATGCCAGACATGGTCAAGTTGATAAGCCATTATAACTGGTAAAGCTTAGTGGGGAACTAGCCTGTTTCAGTTCTGACCTCACAGTTGTGTTATTAACGGCACATGACTAAGTTGAAGAGGCCTTGACAGATTGAGTGGAAGACTAATAGGGGTTTTCAAGTCCTTTAAATTCTATATGGTGGAGGCAGGTGAGCATGTGAGGCAGCATGTGTAGAAGTCAAAGGGCAGCTGTCAGGGATCTTCCTCACTGCATGTTTTGGAGGTCAAACTCAAGTTGTCAGGACTTTTACCTGCCATGTCTTTGCACAATAGATTTCACTTTCCCCCTGGTCCATCATCCCCCGCATGCCCCTCTGATACACCCTGGCCGGTCATCCCCCGCCTCCCCCCTCTGATACACCCTGGCCCGTCATGCCCCGCATGCCCCCCCTGATACACACACAGGGTCTTACTATGTAGCCCTAGCTGGCCTGGAACTCAGTAGACCAGGAATCCTTGAATCCATAGTTTCCCAGATGAAGTCTTAGGTGAATGTAGACACTAACTACACTTTATCCTGAGGGCAGAGCACTTAATTTGTTCTCTGCCCTCAGCAGTTGATAAGTGGAACTGACTTTGCCAGATTAAATTTGAGTTTGTTTGTTTTTTCCCCCTTCATGATTTGATTCTAAACCTGCAGTGGCAATGAGCTAAGTGCCATGGCTGCCCTGCCTGAGCGCACTGGCCTTTAGGGGCTTGCACCTGGTGGTCGGCAAGCATTTACAAGTCTGGCTTGCTTCTTTTAGATTTGACCTGCTTGGCCTTTTCTAAGTGTGCTGATTTGTGCTAGGCCCTGTGAATGTTCTGATGTTTCACTCAGCCGTTGAAATACAGTGAAAAGGTAGTCTGACTGAGGCAATGAGAAAGGCAAACAGGACTTAAGAGCTGAAATTCAAAATAGGTCCAAAGGGAGAAACGACTCAAAATGGAAAGGTGAAGGACCAGAGGGTGAAGACTGACCATGACATCCATGAGATCCGGGCAGGGGTACCACAGCAGGACAGCATCTCTACATATGGGTATCAGGAGGAAGCAGGCTTTATCACCCTTACATGAGAGGCACAGTCCTGCCCAGGTTATACAAGGGAACTGGCAGTGATTCATGTTCCCAAGGAGTTGAGCTCACAGTGGGAAGGAGCTTAGCAGCACCACCACAAAGGAATCTTGTGTATATTTATGTGTGTACATAGTCCTGCATGTTTGAATGTCTAAAGGGCCAGAGGGTCAGCAACTATCTGCCTTAGTCACTCCACTTTATTTTTCACTGAATCTGAAGCTTACCCATTTGCCCAACGTGGTTGGCCTTAGCAAGCTCCAAGAATACACCTCTGCTTTTGCTGGGTTATAGATCTCCATACCTGACTTTTACATGGGTCCTGGGGATCTGAACTTAGGTTCCCATGCTTGGACAGGGAGTGCTTTACCAGCTGAGCCAGCTCCCCTTCTCTGCACCAGGGTATCTATCTGGTAGGCGTGTGCAGACAAGCAGCACGTATTTTAAATGAATAACAACATTCTTTTGGTCCAAATTAAATTTTATTTTTTAGCTTCATCAGGATGTGGTAACAACATTGGCACACACAGACACTGACATTAGCTCAATTCAGTGAAATGCCTGTGGCCAGAAAGTAGAAAGGTGAAAGTAATAAAGACAGACATGGAAGCTAGAATTAAGTTCAGATATTCTGCCACTGTCCACACGAGTAGAGGAAACTTTCCCTCTAACCCTGCTTTGTCAGTGGATTTGATATACCTCACTTTACCACTGTAACATTCTGAGTCTTGTCACTCGATGTCCACTGTGGCTATGCAAAAACCACAGTAAAGGCTGAGAGAAGGCCACGGTGGTTCAGATGCTCTGAAGACCTGGTCTCGGTACAACAGAGCTCAGACTGGCAGCTGAAGGCTCAAAGCCAGTGTGCTTGACAGACTGGTAGTGCCACATCCTTACCCCAGGTGGCAGGGAACGGGCATGGGGAGGGATCTGTACCTATTCTGGAGGGAAGGAGCTAATAAAGGTAGCACTCTTTAATTCTGATTTTTTCCTATGCAGCCTGCTTCAAACAAGTTTTTTTAGGAGGGCCAACCACTGGGAAAGATCTGAGCTTTTCTGCATCCTGCCTGTCTCTGTATTATACCCAACACCCCTTAACACCCTGATCCTGACCACCTGCCATTTCTCCACAAACATGCAATGCACTTCGCCTTCAGGGTTGAGGTTTTCTAATTCCAGACAGGTGGTTAGCATGTTTCCAGCATAATCTCTTGAACAGACAATGAAACATGCCAAAGGGTTTGGGGAACAAGAGCGTGAAAGTGGACGTGCAGGTTAGGTCTCTCCAGGCATGCTCCTGTGTTCTCTGGAATGTATCTTTGACAGACCAAAATATTACAAAACCCTATTTTATTGTCAGAAATTTCTATCCGGCAGTAGAATAAGACACTTGAACAAGTAGACAGAAGCTGCCTAGCTGCGGCAGTGACATTCACAGACCTCAGTGTTTCTAGCCTTCCTGTTTGTGACATGGAACCGTGCTGTACAATGCTGGCACATGACAGAGGAACAGGGATCCTGGGTCTGCACAGAGCCCTGACACTGTGATGGAAGCCTCAGTCACTTTTGTTGATGGCTGTTTTGTTGATGGCTGTAGAATTACAGGCTGGGGAGCAAAAGGAAAGCATGGGGGTCTGGTTCGGCAGGAGGAAAGGCTCATTCTTTGTTCATGGTCCTTGGGGACTGATTAGAAGAGATGAATCAAGAGTTTTAAAGGCCAGTAACTCTGCCATCCACCTTGTCTGGAGCTAAGATCTAATGTTCTCTCTGGAACCTGGATGGAATGAGATTCAAGAACTACGTGTGCCAGGATCTTCCAGGGCCAAATGCCCCCCAAACCACAGTCCTGACCTTTGCCCTGCCTGCTTCTGAAACTGAAAAACAGCTTCTCCCAGCAGCCAGAGGCAAGACATGGTCACACCCAGCCTTCAGCAGCAAGCTGAGTCCCTGGGCAGGGAGTGGTGCCAGGCCTCAGAATTCTACGCATGAATGCCCTCTTTCTAAATCTTGTTCGAAGGGGTCACACTGTTCTTCAGAGACTAACAAGGAGGGTGGAGAGCCAGATACCCAGTGAGATGGGCTCATACTTTACAAGAGGGGATATCTAGTGTGGGGCCCTTACTTCACGCAGGGCTCTGTAGGTGCCACCATTTGCCCCTGTAGAAGAAACAACAGCTCACATCCCTGCCCCAACAGCTCTCTCCTCCCAGAAGGCAAAGGGGCAGGTGTGAGTACGAGTATCTGTTCCCTAACCTTTTACACATTAGATTCTTAGTGGCATTGTCCCTCAAACTCCTGCTTTGGCTCCAGTTGTCCTCTTCCTCCTCCATACGCTGCTATTGGTGAAGGTAAGCATCCAACCAGAGCTGCCCTGACTCCTTCAGTGAGCTGTAGGGACAATAGGAGCAGATAGTGAGGGAGGCTGAGCCACTCGCCTGCAGCTAGGTCCCCTTCCCCTCAGAGGCTTTACTCCCTTGTTTAGAGGAAGTTGACCTGGTCCTAGACCAACAGATCCTGCCATTGGCATGGTGATGCCATTGCTGATGACCAGGAACCCTTCCTGTGGCTCCCCACCCCACTCCATGCCACATGCTCATCATCATGCCTTTCCTCCCCGCTGCCAGCTTCCCAGACCCATACTCACTAAACAATGTCCGCGAAGGCTGTGAGCAGGGGCTTGGACTCATACTTGATGCCGTACTTGGCACACAGGGATTGTACTAGGGGTGCCACCTTGTGGTAGTTGTGTCGGGGCATGGTGGGGAAGAGGCTTTAGGGACAGCAGAGTAGTTAGTAGCTTCTGCTTCTCTACCCATTCTCCCCCACCCCCACCCCTGCTTCCTAGGTCTCCCTACTCACTGGTGTTCAATCTGGAAATTGAGGTGGCCACTGAACCAGTTGTTGAAGGCTGATTGGTGAACATTGCAGGTTGCCTGCAGCTGGGGGAGAAAGTCAAGGGAGGGCAGGTCTCCATGTCAGAGCGCTCGGTCTTCCCTAGGGAGGCTATGTGGATCTATCTCCTATCTCTGGTCATCCCCCTCAGCGGAAGAAGTCTCAAGCTAACAAGCTTTGTTTTCGGAAACATCTTTGGCTGTTTCCACTGCCCACCCTTTTCAGCAGCTGTGGCATGTCGAGGTCTTCCAAGTGACTGTCCCTTACCTGGGTGGACACCCAGTCCACATTCCGGTCATGATCAATGTACATGGGGATATGGTTCATCTGTGTCACCCACACAAACCAGTTGCTTTCCAGGAACCTGTTGAATATGGCATATGGCCACAAACAGTACAAGCAGAGCATGGGGTTCTTATTCCCCAGTTGTAACACCAGC
This sequence comes from Rhynchomys soricoides, assembly GCA_019843965.1. NCBI lineage: Eukaryota > Metazoa > Chordata > Mammalia > Rodentia > Muridae > Rhynchomys > Rhynchomys soricoides. The sequence goes on along the minus strand of JADRCH010000311.1, from coordinate 272,780 downwards.
CTTCAACTCTCCCAAGCCAATGCCCCAATGCCCCCCAAGACCCAGCACGGCCCCCAGACCCATCCATCACCTGTACTTTCCCTGCTAGCCACTACATTCCATGACATTTCCATACCTGACAATGAAGAAAAGACCCAGGAAGCCTTTCAGCCCCAGCAGGGGCATGTAAGTGAAGAAGACACGGGCATAGAAGCTGAGCATCCAGGCCAAGTCCTGCAGTGGGGGAGTGGCACTGTCCCAGCAGCTTGTGCTCCTTTCCCTCCCATCTCCGCCTGTGGCAGTCACCACCTCTTTCCCGGTGTGGGTATCTGGCACTCAGTGATCCTCAGCTCCTCTTAGCTGCCTGACCTCAACATCTAACGCCACCACTTCTGTTCCCAGTGTACCCCAGCCCCCTGCCTGTCCCTTCACAGAGGACCCCCAGTCTCCCTGGCTACAACACCTTCTTACCCTGTCTAAATGCTATCAGACGAACCTTTCAGGACCAAGGCTCCGTCTATGCCACTGTACTGATTGAAGCTTTTCTGCAGTGAACCAAGCCCTATACTCTTCCCCCAATACTTGAGTCCTCTACACTGAAACCAATAATCCAACTCATGCCTCAGTTTGCAGTTTGTCTTGTCTCCTCAGAGCCTGTCTTCCCCATGCCCTACATCTGAGACCAGCTAGAAATCAGACCCAGCCAGACCCCCTTTGAGGATCCCTAAAGCCTCTTTGGACTGCATGTCTTTTCTTGGGTCTATCACTTTCAGCTTCATCCTACATTCCTGGAGAGCAGGGACCATCCACTATCTCTCACCCGTTGCTCTGCAGTTCCTGGAGTGCTGTGCAGCTTGGGAACCCTAGGAAACCAGCTGCATGAAGCCTGCAGGGAGGCAGAGCACCAGTGGGCCCGAGCGGTTTCGTCTCATCTAGAGAAGATCCTCTCTCCCTGGTTCTATATTACTCTGTCAGGCTTGGAGTCAGTCTTCATGCTCCACAGAGCATGCCTTTCCCTATGCAGTACCGGAGACCCTGGCACATGGGACTTGTGAGCCAGGGATACTCACCACCCATTTCTTCCGCTGAACAACAAAATAGAAAATATACCACTGGAAGTAGAGAGGTAACAAGGCTGGAGGTCCGACTGGGGAGGAGAAGGATATGGAGAAGGAGTGAGCAACCAGGAGTCAGAAAGGGCTGCTATGGTGAGATGGCCCCCAGCACAGGACTGCCACCTGTCACCCCCTAGCTGCCTCACTACTCCTCCATTAACCACAAGCTATGGGCACTTGGGCAGGAACACAAGCCTAGAGAAGGCCACCTCTGCAAAAGGATGCCAGGGAAGCTGAGGGCTGGGAGCAGTATCCCTTCTCCTGGAGGGGGGCATGGGGGAGCTTAAGCTGCAAGCATGGAATGTACTCTACTCCCAGGCCTTTAAAGGGGCACATTAATATTCCCACAGTGCCTGGAAGCCCTGCCCCCACAGTCCTGTCACATTCTTACTGCTCCACCACGTAGGTCAAGGGGCAGGGGAAGGACTCTGTTGACTCTCACAGTCTGAGGCACACCTGATGGTATCCCAACCACTGCCCGACAGTCCCCACCCATAGCTTCTTCATTTTGTTATGCCACAGATTCTAAAATTCTTTTCTCTCCTTCCCTCCTCCTGACATATGTACAACGTGTATGTGTGAGTGTGGGCCATAGTGCACATGTCCAGGTCAGAGGTCAACTTTACACAAGTTGCTTCCTCTCCTTCCACCATAGTCAGGCTTTTACCAGCTAAGCCATCTCACGGACCTTCCATCTTTTTTTTTTGAGACAGTCTCTCACTAAATATGAAGCTACTCAGGCTGACAAATGAGCTTCAGGAATCCACCCATCCCTGTGCCTCTCACACCCTTCCCAGTGCTGGGATTACAGGCATGTGCTACCACCCCTGGATTATTATTATTATTATTTTTGTGGGTTTTAGAAATCTAAAATCAGGTCACGCTTGCAAAGCCAGGCCTTTACTAACAGCCATCTCCCTAGACCTAAAATTACTTCGTATGGAAGTCTCTACTCAACCTCTCTGCCATGTTCAGCTTTTTCTAGAAGGGAGTGTTGGCAATAAGCAGTTAGATAAATTCCTTCAATTCTTCCCCGGTCTGCCTTTAAAAATTTGAAATAGATACAGGTGCCAAGTTTAAAGTCAGCCTGAGCTACACAAACCCCTCTCCAAAAAAAAAAAAAAAAAGCCCTCAAAACTCATTAAAATTACCCCCAAACTGGTCCCTGGTCCCCCAAACTTGAGGTCTTAAAGGAATTTTAAGGCCTAAATTAGGGCAGTACACAGCAGGCTTTTAAAGTAGAGAGTATATAACCAAAATGTCTTCTTCTCAGTTGCCAAACAAATCACTTCTCGGACCCCACTGCCCACGGAGTCATTCTAACTGACCTCACCTTTGTATGACTAGGTTTAAGACAAGGCTTAAAACTAAACCCTGTTGACCACTCAGTTTCTGCCTGGAAGAAAGGAAAAGTGGAGGATTGAGTTTGTCCCTGAACACAAATGACTGTCGAAGCATAGCCCGTTGACTTTACTCAGGGGGAAAGGCCATCTGCTCCCAGGTTGGGGTATCAACAGACAGTACTTCCTCCTAGGTCTGTCCTAGGGGAGTCTGCTCCTCTTGTGGCCCCCACCCCTGTGGCTGACACTCACTTAGGAAGAAGTACTTGTGCTGATGGTTGTATGGCATGTACTTCTTCTTTTCTTTCCCAAGCTGTGAAGAAACAAATGCAAGTCAGCGGCAGAGACCAGACACCCATTTCTCCCCCTGAGCCGCCAGGTTTCCCTGCTGACACCAAGGCCTGCTTCCAGATCCTTTGACTTGCTGCTGTCACTGAAAGGCTCTGAATGACCTAGTGCCTGGAGCAAGTGGCTGGCCCTGGATGGTGACCTATATGACTCTACCATGACAAGGAACACACAAGAATGTATACTAGGCAGTCTACAGGATTCCTGATGGCTATCTGTCACGTGGCTTCCAGGCCCAAACCCCTCCTGCTTCTGGTACTCTTTGGACCTCAGAGTCACCATGGAAAACTATTTTTGCCCCTATAGAGGTAGCCTGGTCTTTCCATCACAATCTTTTGGATTCTTCTTTTTATAAAAAAAATCTTACGTGTATGGGTGTTTTGCCTGCATGTATGTCTATGGGCCAAGTGCATGCAATACTTGTAGAGGCCAGAAGAGGGCAGCAGACCAACTGGAGTTACAGATGGTTCTGCGCTCCCAGCTGGGTCCAGAGAATCAAACAAAAATCATCTGGAAGAGAAGCCAGTGCTTTTAACCACTGAGACATCTCTCCAGCCTCTCTTATGGACTCTTCAACATAAATTTCATAAGTCCCCTTGAAAGTTTAGTAATATATGTAGAAAGATTACCACGAACAACCCAGCAATCTGAGGGTTTTGGCAAAGCTTTGCCCTTTGGGTGGGTTGTTTTAGTTTTGGTGACCTCAATCCAGAGCACATTCTGAGTTATCTTCACACATATCCACAGCCATGTCCATAAATCATTCATCAAAACTGTGTTCTGTGCAAGCCAATTTGTCTAGCTGAGGCAATCTTTCTATATTCATGGAGTCATTCAACAAGCCCTGGTGTGAGGGTACACACTATTCACTGTTTGAGGTGCTCAGAGTACAGAGGTGAACAGTAGGGAAATTCTCATCCATGTGGATCTTATAATCTGAGGAGATGAAGTAGGTAATAAACTTGTAGTTCAAGATCATTTACAGATTACAGATGGGAGAGCAGGACAGACAGTGAACAGGACAGACAGAAAGGCAGCAGCTTGAGGTGCTCAGGTCTGGCCTCTCTTGGGCCCTGAATAATGAGGAATGGCAGGTATGCACAAATCCAGAGAAAAGCAGTCAAAATACGGGGTGTAGCCAGAACCAAAGCTCTCGAGACCCACCGCACCAGAAAGCTAGGGAAGGCCAGGTTACTCAGGCCCTCAGGAAGTCATGCCTCCACCTACTCTGTACTGCAGGCAGACCTTGGATATGGCCTGCTCTGTGTTTTTGTGTGCGGTGGCTTTGTCCAGAGGTGCAGAAGTGAACAGCACATGCAGTTACAGGGGAAAATGAAGTCAAAGATGGGTCAGGTTAAGTGCTTCCATGCGGGTTCGGTGCAGTGTGGTTTGTTTCCCAGAGGTTCACATGCTGCATGCTTGGTCACCAATGCAGTGATGTCAAGAGGCACAGCTTGCTGCAAGTCAATGAAATCACCCTCTGAAGAGATTCCTATGATTCCAGTGGATCCCTTGTGAGTTCTCCCTTGAGAGTGATTGTTTAAAGACTAATCAGGCTTCGGTCTTACCCCAGTTGCTTTCACAGTCACTCCCACCAATGTCTGGCATCTCTCACAGGGCTCTTCCTAGGGGCAAACTGATAGGCTATTCCATCTTCAACTTTCAGTCTCTGAGAACAATACACTAAGCAGATATATTTTCTTTATAAAGTACCCAGTCTCAGGTATTTTATTATAGTGACACAAAGAAGACAGTTATCAGATAGAGAGGGCCATTGGAGCTGGATAATTTGATGGAATTAGCATATAATCTGTAGACAGGTAAAGAAGCCACACCACATTAACCAAGGAGATTCCATAGAAGCAAAGCACCCCTCTTGGTTGGTGGGGTGAGTGGGGATTGCTATGGGAAAGAACCCTGTCTGCTGCTACCCCCTTAGACAATGATCAAGTACATTATAGTCTGCTTAGACTCTCAGAGTTCCGAGGGTTAAGAGGAAAGTGTTCCCTGTACCACTTTGTTCTCCAAGAGAGGAGGCATTGGGCAGATGGCACTCAGCCAGAGCATCACTAGGTAAACTGTCCCCAGAGACCAAACCAAGCATCCTACATCACTCATTCTCACGTTCTGTCTCTGTGGGGGTGAGGAAGAGAGGAGTATGCATGTGTGCAGGTGTACTTGCCCATGCATGTGAAGACCAGAGGTCAGCTCTGGGTGTCTCTATTGCTCTCTGTTTCTTGGGCTGGAATCTCTCACTGAACCTGAAGCTTACCTTGTTTTTCTTTTTCTTTTTTTGTTACACTGGCCAATGAAGCCTCAGGATGTGCTAATCTTCACACTGTCTTCTATACCTGGTGTTGGGGTTAGTCACAGCTGTTGGGTGCTCAGGTGCTTAAGAGCCAATCCTAGGTCTTCATGCTTGCGTGGCAAGCACTTTACCCACTGATCCATCTCCCTATCCCCTACTCTCTCTTTCTGATGTTTGTGGACTACAGTTTCTTGAAAGCCACAGTACCAAGAACCAGCAAAGGCCTCCCTTTCCTTAAATCATCCTTAAATCATCCGTGGGGACAAGAGAAGTGCTTAGCACCCAGTGCTCCCCTGATGAGCAGTCTGCCCTGTTTCAGAATGACAATGGGCCAGTTCCCTACTGTGCATTGCTGAGGGGGCAAAAACAGAACACACAGAACAGATCAGCAGAGGCCAGTGCTTGGAAACATTGAAAATGGGAGCTTTAGGGACAGACGGAGCCCAAGTCTCGAGTTCTGAGTGCCCTGTGCCAGTGGAGCCAGAGCTGCTAAGGCTCTTCCACGGTAGGTTTCAGCCAGCGAGCACAAGGTAGCTAGACTACCTTGAACTCGTGCCTGAAAATGAACTGTGTTCAACAGTTAAATTCAAACAGCTGCCATTAGGTGAGGGGAGGGGAACGGGCAGAGCTCTGGGAGGGTTTTTAATTAACTTTTCAAGGAACTCTGGTGGGCATTCGGAACTTTCTATTGCTTATGCCAGGCTGATTCACCAGCTCTCCACCCTGGGGCATTCTTCCTTCAGCTTACAGCCTCAGCTGACTACTCAGAGCCAATGCTGATCACCCTGGAAGACAGGCTGAACTCAAGAGGGAGGGAAAAAGTACAGCTGTATTCACAGAGATTGGTTCCAGGTATTCACAGATGTTCACGCCCCCCTCTCCTCTCCCCCCGTAGGAAGTGGTATCCTACTTGCAATAACTGACCCATGCCCTCCTAGCTCTGCAGGCTGGGAGATGAGGCTTTGATCTCCCCCCCACCCCCTTGAGATAGGTCTTGCTAACCCAGGTTAGCTTCAAACTCTTTTTTTTTTTTTTTTTTGGTTTTTCGAGACAGGGTTTCTCTGTATAGCCCTGGCTGTCCTGGAACTCACTCTGTAGACCAGGCTGGCCTCGAACTCAGAAATCAGCCTGCCTCTGCCTCCCAAGTGCTGGGATTAAAGGTGTGCGCCACCACTGCCCGGCTAGCTTCAAACTCTTAATCCTCCCACTTCCACTTCCTGTGGCACAGGATTACAGGTATGCGCCACCATGCCTGGCTTCCTTTCTTCCCTCCCACCCCATCTTTCTTTCTCTATCCCTCTTTCTTTTTGGTGCAGTGTTTGAACCCAGGGCTTCCCTCAAGCCAGCCAAATGCTCTACCACTGAGCTGTACCCAGCCTCCTTTCCAGCATGTAATACATCCTCTCCAGATTGCTTATACCTGACACAATGTAAACACTATGTAAAATTAGCTATTATAATGTGTTATTTAGGAACTAATAATCAAGAAGAGTCTAGAGCCAGGGGGTGAGATGCCTCCCTGAGAGGGCTCGGGGACTAAAGCACGTTTGAGGAAGCTGATGACCCTAGCTCAAACCCAGAGCCCAAGGAAAGGTAAAACTGTCTCTACTAAGCTGTCCTATGACATGTGCTCTCACATAATAATAAAAAAAAGTAGGGCTGGAGAGATGGCTTAGCTGTTAAATGCTAGGCTCACAACCACAAATAAAGTAAAGTCGAAAATCCCAATAGGCTTGTTGAGTAAAGGTATTTGTCATGGAAACCTGGTGACTTGAGTTTCATCCCTAAGACCCACACAAAGGCGGAAGGAGAGAAGTGACTCCATAAAGTTGCCCTCTGACCTCCACGCGTGTGCCATGGCGTGTGAACCCACACACAATAGCAATAAATTAAAGACAGCCTGTACATGTTCAGGATGGGTGTGATTTTTTTTTTTTCTGAATATCTGCTTAAATCCACTGATGCAGAATCTAAGGATACAGAAGTCAGCTGTATTCAGAAGGAGTGCTCTGGGCACTGATATCAGACATGTGAGACAGTGAAGTCCTAGGCAAGGCAGGCTGTGCCATAGCAAGGTATCCGATGTAAGAGACAGAAATGCCAAGTACACGGAGGTGCCTTCCTGGAGCAGGGGTACCAAACTGCACCCCAAAGAGGTATCTTAGTCATCTTCAAAGAAGAGTAGTAGCTTGGATAGACTCCCCTGTAAGCCACTGAATCCTTTCAGAGTGGGGTAGTTTTGTGTAGTAACTGTCTGCTGACTGATTGGTCTTGAACAGTCCTGGTTTATCTGCCCTCTGCAACTTCCAGAAAGCAAGAGCCCTGCAGCTTAGCCTCTGATGTCCTACCTTTCTGATAACAGCAAACATGCACTTTCCCTTCAGCCTGTAGAACAGGCTACTCCATTCCCCTCTGCACTGACACTCAGCTCACCTCCACAGAAAGGACCTTCCCCAAGGCAAAGAAGAGGGGATGCATGTTGATATCGGGGTCTTTGCGGAAGCAGTTGGGCTTGGCATGGTGCTGGAAGTGCATGTGGTTCCACCAGCTGGCAGGAGCCCCCTACAGAGAATTGCAGATAAAACCCAGTGTGAGTACTGTCCTTCAGTTCTTAGCACCCACATGACAGCTCACAATTGTCTATGACTCTAGTACCAGGGGATCTGGTGCCTTTGCTTATGGCATACAGACATACACGCAAGCAGAGTACCCATGCACATAAAATAAATAAATAAATTTTTAAAAGAAAGAAAACCCAGAGTCATGAGCACGTCTCCCACTCTCTGGCAACCATGAATGACTGGGATTTAGGGGAACCCGATAATCTTATTGACCTTCAGGTGGCCAATCACAAAATGATGTAGCAGGTGATTCCATTTTGAGGTGCCGAAGACTGACAGATGCCCAAAGTCATGCTGTAGCCAACCTGCCTGGGCCTAAAAGAGAAAGGTTAGTGCTCAGGGTAGCCCATGCCAGCTTGGTCCTTCTCACAGACCTTGGCAGCCCCTTCAGCTTCTCCATACTGGATTACTGCAATACCTCAAGGGAGCACATTTGGATAAGCCATGGAACCCAGGTCCCAATCCCTCTTGGCTACCTAGTCACAAGTAAGCTGAGGCAGACCACACTCTCTTCTTTCCTCTGAAGTGCCACGACTTAGGACAGACTGACATTCAGAATACAGACTGTTAGTCCAAATCCTGGTCCTGGATCATGATTGGCTGGTACCATGCTGGGTAACATCAATGGTGGGGAGGAAGCCAACCATTGGTTCTTGGCATACATGAACTGTGGTAGAACCTGAACCTGAAATTTCAGAGAACAAACTATACAGGAAGATGAGGAAGAGAAGCTGAAGAGGCTGTGATTGGACCAAAATAGGCCCATGACTAAAGAGCAGGCGAAAGTCACACACTACAGAGTGTGTGCCAAGTCTCCCTGTATCTGCGGATCCCAGGAAGGATTCTTGGCTTTGATGTTTTCACTAGGAATTCTAAGGATGATCAGGCAAAGGCACTCACCTGAACTGTACTGAGCAGTACTGCACTGAGGATGAAGGGCGCCAAGGAAGTTCCAAAGATCCAAAGAGTGAGCCAGGCAGCCACATCCAGCAGCAGGATGTGTAGCAGGTAGACCAGGAAGAAGAGGTGGTTGGCTTTCATGAGGCCCATTTGCTCCACTGTGGCCCGCAGCTCCCGGAATTCATCAATTAGCGCTTTCTGTGGGAGACTGGGGTTATAATTCTTCTCAGTGGCACCCCAACCCTTGAAGAGAACCTCCCATGGAGGTAGCTGTGGGAAGTCCACAGTCTTTGACAAAGATATCCTGATGGGGAAGGAGGATAGGAAAAGCTCCTATAAATGGCATCATGTCTGGCAGTTAAACAGATTTAATTTGGGTCTTCACTATGTGATCTCTGGCTCTGCAGCTTAAACTCTCAGAGCCTGTTTTTTTAATGTGTACATATGTAAAGATTATTTTATGAGTTTACATTGGCACATGATGCTCAGTAAATAGGTCTGCTGTCAGTGATGGAAGTACGGATGATGGGAGCACTGGTGATGGGAGCACTTCTGATGGGAGTACCGGTGATGAGAGCATTGGTGGTGGCAGCATTGGAAGAAACATAGTTTCCTGCTCCAGTGGGCTTATTGCCCCACGACTACTCAAGACTCCCAAGAACTGTCACCTGAGGTCCTATGAAGGCATTTGCCCCCTCTCCCTCCACAACCAAGTCTCCAAACAGCAAATATGGCCTCTCACATTCTTGGTGGGTTCAAAGCTGGGCTGCTCCGGAGCCAGCTCTCCAATCAGAAGAGAGTTCATATACTTTCTCACAAGGTCCTTGTTGATGTGGAATGCCACAAAAGGATCCTGCAAATACAGGGAGAAGACAGTGAGGACCCCCTCCTTCCTAAGCTCCCAAGGGCCTCACAACAACGACCATCTTCCCTGCCAAGAAGAAGGTTTGCATCAACACTGATGCAAAGGCCGCTTCCTGGCTACTGTACTTCCAGCTGTCTGTAAGCCCCAAATCACCCTGCATTTGGATTCCCACTGAAAGGGCACTTGGCCAAATATTGGAAAGATTCTCCTGGATGCCACACAGAACGACCTGATGGAGCTGGCCTTCATGTCTACAGACACTTGGTGTGGAATTTAGCACAGGAGAGAAGCAGCTTGCAGGAATGGGTGGGCCTATGAGGCTTTTGTTCCTATAGTACTTTCAACAAGTCCTTTTCTTTCTCAGCTAGCTTCTCTATAACTCTTCACATTTCTTCCTCTTTTGGGCAGGGTTCCCTATTTCCCCCAACACTCTGACCATTCCCTGCTCCGAGTAATTAATATGGGTTATACAAGGTGGGTGGGAGGGCCTTAGGGAAAGAGGCTGTAGGCGGAGGAGGTGGAGTCCGTGGGCAGTGGCACCACACATCCAGACCAATCGCTGTCCTTGCCACGAAGTCCTAGGCCCCCAAATCACACTGAATGGGAAACCTAGACAGTGCGGTCTGCTCCATCTGTTCATGAATCGGTATAGGAATGCACTGCTGTTTGGACTCTGCGGTGGTTACTTCTAGTGACTGGCTCATTCTAGCCTGGTCTCTAAGGCTGGTTTTTAATCCGAGTGCCCTCTACCTCTAACTTCAAGAGCGATTTAATAGGAATCCTGGTGATCCCGGGAGCACGTTAGACTGGCAGACAAGCAATAAGAGGTTGGAGGGATGGCATTAGGTAATTAGAAGGCAGATGGACCCAAATATAGGGATACAACAGGTGGCAATCCTGTCAAAGAATGCTCTGCCCCAACTTTAGGGTCCAAAGGAGTAAGTCATTCCTAGTCTGACCCTCGGATCTGAGGGAGGGTATGGTCTATAAAGAGAAAACAGGGCCACTAGACAGAGGCTGGGGCGAACCGACTCTGCCTTCAGTAAGCTACAACGGAAAAGGGACTCGATCCCGCGAAGTGTCTAATCACGCGGGAGCCCTATTCCAGGAATAGTCGGAGACCTCCCTGGCCTATCGCCAAGTGACTTCGCACTAAGAATTCGAGGACAGTTTTACGATTCCAACCACAAGCTTTCTTGGACTCTCGCAGGTTCATTTCCCTACCCTCCCGGCTTCACAATGCACCGGGTTCTCAGTGTCACTCCTATCCTACTCCCTTCCCGCTCCGAATCCCAAATTGGGGCCAGCTTCTCTAAGTCAGACAAGGCTGTGTTCACCCTCCCAGCCCTGCAGACAGGACGCGACTCCCACTCTCTGCTCAGACTCCTCCTTCCACCACCCGAGGTTGCAAGCACCACTGTCCGGGTACCTGGAAAGCTCACTCCCTCCTATCCCAGCTCCGGATCCAACCCATGCTTGAGACTCCAGAGGCAAAGCACGGACGTGCAGCCAGCCCTTTGTTTGAGTGTGCTTGTCTCTGGCCACCGTCTACAGCTCCGGTGTCTCCGGCGCTTGCATCCTGGGTTCAGAGGCCTCTCACCCTTCCAATATCCCGCCCGGGGGTGCTGACGCGCCTATTGTCCACCCTCACCGTGGCATCCTGACCCGCGTAGTGGCTGATGACTCGGGAGCCGCCCGGGTGGCGGCGGCTGAAGTCGCTGATGTTGTACACCTTCCGGTCAATCACGAGCCATCGCTCCTTCTCCCTCCCGGAGCGCTGCGCCACCTCCTCCCAAGTAAAGTAGCGCGTTTGGCGGAGCTGGGCGGAGGCCGGGACAGGGGTCGGCACCGGGTCGGGAGCCATAGCAAGCCTAGCCGGGGAAGCCGGAGCCGGAGAGGCGCGCGCTCGGGGCCGCGGGGCAGCGCACGCCAGCCTCGCGAACTAGGCGAGCGTCTGGCTGCCGCGAGCGCGCGCCGGGAGACCGCCGTTCGCGCTCAGGGTTTTCAGCACCCTTGGCGCGGACCACTGAGCCCTGCGGCGCGCGCTCCCATTGGCGGAGCCGAATGGCGTGGGGCACGAGCTCCGCCTCTCTCGGGCCAACAAGGACCGATTCCCCAGTCCCCGGAGAGACTCCGACTACCGCCAGCGGCAGAGACGCGCCCTCTCGCGCGTGCCTGAAAGTGGTCTCCAGGCTATTCCGCTTCTGAATGGGGTTTGACTGAGTGTGGTAGGGACTGACAGGATAACGGTTCCTAAGCTGTCTGTAGCTAAGGTAGAGGCCACAAGTGCTCGTAGAAGCTTGGTGTGGACATATAGAAGAGAAAATGGTTTCGAGACAGGTTCTCATGTAGCTCAGGCTGGTCCCTGACTCACTGTGTAGCTTGAACCTCTGACTCTCCCGAGTTTTGGGTTTACAGGCATGGGTTCCTATGTCCTGTTTATGCAGCACATAACGTGCTAAGGCAAACGTTCTATCACTTTCCTGCCCCCAGGAAACATGTTACAAATTAAACACAGGGGCTTTAACAAACAGCCCCTGACCCAGTAGATGTTCAGAGATCCCCTTCCTAGCAAGGTGGGCAGTTAGCATGTGTGGAAAGAAAGGGGACTGACATAAAGAAACAGACTGACTGGCTACAGTTCCGGGCTTTCGCTCACGTGAATTTGAGCAGTCAGAGCCCAAGGCTAACAGAAGACTTGTCTGCTATGATTGGCCAACACTTTTGACTTACAAGAACATAGTACTTGGAACTTGGAGATGTGTCCGTGTGATAAAGACCCTGACATCTAGCCTGAAGACTTGAGTTTAATCCCAGAGACCCACATGGTAGAAGGAGAAAACCAATTCCTACAAGTTGTCCTCTGACCTCAAGCACACTCACACACCTACAAAATGGAAGAGGGGGACTTAGGATAGCAACAGACGGAGGGAAATAAAGCTTTCTTGATGACAAAGGAGCCCTCACCTATGATCTTGTGAAAGCTGTGTGTGTCTAGGGTGCCTACAACTTCAGGAGGCAAAGTCTTTGATCGCCTTCACTCAGTGGTAAAACAGGGATAATTGCAGGTGTCTGCGGATCTTAATCTACAATGTGTGTTCATGTGTGCATATGCGTGTGTGTGTTCCCATGCTCTTGCACAGGTATACACGTATGTGTGGAGGTCAGAAAACACACAGGAATACCATCTACCTCCTTTGAGACAAGGTCTCTGACTGGCTTGAAGCTTACCAATTTGGCTAGACGTACTTGGCCACTGATCCCAAAGGACCCTATTTCCATCTCTCCAGTGCTGAGATTCCAAGCACTTTGCCACTATGTCTAACATGGGTTCTGCAGATCAAACTCAGGACCTCATATTTTAAAAGGAAAATGCAAGCACTTTACCAAGTGAGCCATCTTCTGACCCCCACAACCACCAGGTACATACATGATACACATACGTACATACATACATACATACATACAGGTAAAACACTCATACATATTTTTTAAAAAAAGATAACATAAGCTCATTTTACTGGTAAGCTTATATAAGAAAATTTGTGTATATTCGTTTTACTTCATATTGAAAATTCTGAAGCTATGGCTGCTTTAACTGACTCATTAACATTATCACTTATAAGCTGAGTCACATAAAGTTGGAAAGCATTTTGGATAGTTCTTATGTTCTGGGAAGAATAGTTTAGAAAGGCATTTTGCTTTCCTTAAATCCAATTAAATTGAGCTATTTTATAGTTTAACTTGACAATATTTGAAGAAAATAGAAAAAACCCAAACTTTTCATACATGTAAGCATACACATGTACACAGGCAGACAGAAGCAGGTCCTACTGTTATTTGAGATAAGATTTCACTATGCAGCCTTTACTGACCTGGAACTGACCATGTAGACCAGGATGGCCTTGTACTCCCAAAGATCTGCCTACTTCAGCCTCCTGAGTGCTAGAATTAAAAGCATGTGCCATGATATCCAGCCTAGAGTCTACTTATTTAACTCTAAAATTTCAGCCATGTGTTAAGTACAAGTTCCTTGAACCCAAACTGGGTTTTGGTGGTGGTTTTTTGTTTGTTGTTTGTCGTCGTCGTTGTTGTTGTTGTTTTGCACTCTATGGAACAATGTTTCTTGTCCTGATGGGCTAAAGGTTTTGACTATATTTATTTTAAAAAGACTTTAAAGATGACTTTATTGGCTTTTTGTAATGAGCCTTTTACAGAGGCAATCTCTGACTCAAAGACCAGATCCCTGATTTTATGGCTTCAGCTTCCTTTCTTTTCCATGTGATTCTCAAGTATCTTAGTTAAGGTTTCCACTGCTGCCAAGAGACACCATGACCAAGGCAACTCTTATAAATGACAACATTTAATTGGGGCTGGCTTACAGGTTCAGAGGATCAGTCCATTATCATCAAGGTGAGAGCATGGCAGTGTCCAGGCAGGCATGGTGCAGGAGAAAATGAGAGTTCTGCACCTTGATCTGATTACAGCCAGGAGAAAACTGACTCTTCTGCACTGGGCAGAGTTTCAAAGCCCACCTCCACAATGACACACTTCCTCCAAGAAGGCCACACCTCCTAACAGTACCACTCCCTATGGGCCAAGCAAATTCAAACTACCACACCAAGTGAAGAGTTTTTCCCAGGTTAAAGCTTCCTTACTGTGGCCATTATAATTCTAAGTTGTCTTTCATACAGCTAGCTTCTTTTTCTCTTTGAGACAGGGTCTCACTGTGTAGTCCTGGCTGGCCTGGAACTCACTATGTAGAACTCACAGAGTTCCACCTGCCCCTGCCTCCTGAGTGCTGGGATTAAAGGCATGCACCACTATATCTGCTGCTAGCTCATTTTTAAAAATACACACATTCTGGACCTCTTTTTTCTTGTATATGAAGTTAGCTGGCATTCTAAAACATGGAGTTCTAGACTCTTGAATTCCAAGACTTCTTAGATTTAAAGAGAATATGTTTTTTAAAAAATACCTGAGCTCTTTTTAGATCCAGACTAGTTAATTGTTAGAGCTGGTCAAATCATGGACTGTCTCCAGTTTAAATTGTTCAGAGAGAGTTTGAGAGCTCCAAACACAAATCCAGGAGCCTTACTGGAAGTAGAACTGACCTGAAACCCTCTGGAGGTCAATTAAATCACAATTAAACCAACACCCATCTGTTAATATAAGAAGAAAAGAAAACACCTTTAGATTATTTAAATTTAGCAGGCTCTATTTGTGCTGAGAAAAGACTTAGGAATCAGAGAGTAGCCTGAGCCAAGAGAAGGTTGAGAAAGAAGGTTCCATGAAGCAAAGCAGGCTGGGGATATTTATGGACAGGAAAAGAAAGTGATATAGAGAAAGCACCTCATTGGTTACATCTCAGTATCTGTCCTATGCACAAGTCTCTTGGGCAGTTGGCAGACTGCAATTGGCTGAAAGTTCAGCTGATGTGATTGAGATTCTGTTATTTGTAACCAGAGTATACCCTTAGATTGCTCTGCATGATCATTTTCAGAACTGTTTCAGCTCATTCATGTGACAGGTGAATAGAAGAGCTGAGTCTGCTTAGGGGCTGATGGGGATGGGGATGGGACTTGGGGGCCCGACCCCTGCTGCTGAGTTCATCCCAGGGTCAAGGCTATTTGTGGACAAGGCTTCCAGTGAGGGAGGGATAGCACAACCAGTTCTAAGCCAAGAAATCTTCACCAAGGTCTAGGGCTGACTCTCCATGAATCAAAATCCCCATTGCTTCACTGTCTAAAATATTGGGCTTGTTACGCTGCTCAGAAGAATTCTCTAAGAGCCTTTGCCAGTTTAGTGAAAATCATGGGTGGTGGTTGACAGGTGAGTAATTTACTTATAACATTAAAACTATCCCACAGGTTTTGCAATCCTGTCTGTCTTCATTTCTGTTTTTGTTTTTGTTTTGTTTTTACCCTAAATTGAGATCCTATGTAACTAACGGTCTCCTAACTTTTAGGCAGCCCAAAGGAAGAGCCCAGAACTTCCAGTCTTTGTCTTCTTTGTCCTCTAGCCCCAGGAGATTTTGCAACAGAAGCTAAAACTCTGATCTCTGGGTGCTAGGGAAAGGGATAGGAACACAGCCTACAGGTAGCGAGTGTTTCAGTTCAGAGGATGCTGTCCTGAGGAGATCTAGTGTGGAGGTGCTGAATTCTCTTCGTTGCCATTTATTCATTTGTGTAGTTTTTCAGGACTCTTTAGATCTAGGGTCCCTTAAGGCAAGCAGCTCTACCACTGAGCGCCATCTCCAGCCTCGATTCTCTTTCATTTTTTTTTCTTTAAAAAATATTTTTTATTTGTATTTTATGTTCATTGGTGGTTTGCTTACATGTATGCTCATGTGAGAGTGTTAGAGCCCCTGGAACTAGAGTTACAAACAGAGGGTGCTGCCATGTGGGTGCTGGGAATTGAACCCAGTCCTCTGTAAGAGCTGCCAGTGCTCTTATCCACTGAGCCATCTCTCCAGCCTCCCCACCCCCATTTCTTTAACAAGCACTTTAGAGAACACTTGTGGAGCTGTTTCCTCCACAGTGAAGTATTTCTTCATGAGATGACCAGGGCAGGGGTTTTATAAAATTCACAAGAACATTCCCAGATCCTCAGTTCCTCTTGAGCATTCCATGAGCAGAAGCCATTGCTGGACAGAGGAGACTCTTGGCAAGTGGCAAGACTGCAACTTTGGTGAGTCATCACACACCCTATGGTGGATTTTTTAAAAAATTATTTTATATTTTATCTGCATGTGTATGTCTGTGCACCACTTGTATGTCTGGTGCCCACTGAGACCAGAATGATTGGATTTCTTGGGACTGGAGTTACAGGTGGTTGTGAACTGTCAGGTAGATTCTGGGAATTGAATCTGTGTCCTCTGAAAGAGCAGCCAGTGCTCTTAACTGCTGAGCCACCTCTCCAGCCTCTTGGGGTGGGCTGTTAGGTGATTCAGCTACCTGAATCATCCATGTGCCTGTAAGTCACCCCTCACCCACTTACCCATGCTCCTTTAAGTAACTCCCCCAAATTCGCTGGCTTGATAAGCTAGAGGTGAGTGTGGTTGTTTGTTTGGTCACTGGTGCCCTATCTGGGGTGAACAGACACTTGTGAGTCCCCAGGAAAAGTATTTGTTGGTAACAAGTACTTACATGTCAAATACAATTCTCATCATTTTACACATTTTTGTTCATTTACTTCCTGTTGTAGAAAGAAAAACTAACCCAACCTCACTTACAGAGGGAGAAGTCGAGCTGGAGTAAGGTTAAACGTTTTGTCACAGGGCTAAGGTAGCCAAGTGTGGATTTGTTCCTGAAGAGCTCTTCAGCTCTGCTACCTTTTCTTATTTTGCTAGTTTGGGGTACTCTAATGGTACCCTAAGAATGCCTAGTGTCTTTTTAAAAGGTATTTTATAGAATGCGCACAAGTGTTTGACTGCACATATGTCTGTGCAGTATATGTGTGCCTGTTACCAGAGGAGGTCAGAAGAGGGTGTCGGACCCTTGGAACTGGAGTTAGAGATGGGTGTGAGCCACCACGTGGGTGCTGGGAGTTCCCCGAAAGAGCAACAAGTGCTCATAACCATGGAACAATCTCTCCAGCCCCCAGTGGCTAGTGTCTTAAAATAATACCTGTGCCAACATGCTGTTGAGACAATTAACCCTAAGAAATTGTGATTCCTCTTTGTTGTTGTTGTTATTGTTTTTTTCAAAACAGGGTTTCTCTGTGTAGCCCTGGCTGGTCTGGAACTCACTCTGTAGACCAACCAGTCTGCCCTCTAACTCATAGAGATCCACCTGCCTTTGCCCCCGGAATGCTGAGATTAAAGATGTGTGCCACCACTGCTGGCCTTCCCTCTGGAATCTTATCCTGGGAGAAGGAAAAGGCTGAAGCCTGGTGCCATCCAGGGGAAGAGCTTGTCTCCAGAAACAGATTTCATTTGGTTCTGCAGAGAGACCAGAGTCTGGACAGTGGTGACGGGCAAGGCCTCGCCTTGACCAGGATGACTTGGTTATCATGCATTTTACTTCTATTTAGACCTGAACAACATGCCAAGGCCCCAAGTCGGACTTGGCAGTGTGGGAGGGATGAACAGGTGGTGAGTGGGAGGTTAGGTCTTCCTGCACGTCTTTGTTCCTCTTCCCAGTGTGGCCACAATGAGTCAATTTCCCCTTGTCTGGTTTTCACTATTTTTTTTTCTTTTCTTTTTTTCTTTTTGGTTTTTCGAGTCAGGGTTTCTCTGTATAGCCCTGGCTGTCCTGGAACTCACTCTGTAGACCAGGCTGGCCTCGAACTCAGAAATCCACCTGCCTCTGCCTCCCGAGTGCTGGGATTAAAGGCGTACACCACCACTGCCTGGCTGGTTTTCACTATTAACTGTATATTTAATAAGCCTGTTGAGGAAAGATAGCTGGCCTGGTTTGTTAGTGCTGCCAGGACCCAGGCTCTGACTCAGACAACTTGTAAAAACTCTCATAACAAATTCCAAGGGAAAGAAACATGACTCAATCAAGTACCATATGTAACTTGAGACCTTGGCATCCATGAAAGGGCCACACAAAACAGCTAAGGAGAAGCTTGGCGTTCTCTGCAGACAAGCATGTCTCTAAACTACTGATAAGAACATAGGTCCAGAACGAGGAGGGGATTTTCCACCTTCCCTTGGGGAAGTTCAGGTGTTCCAACTTCCTGTAAAGATACCATGGAGGGGCACTTTGCTTAAGAATGACAGTCCCTGCAGCTGCCCCTCTGAAACGGCCAGTACACCTTCCTAAAAACCTTTGAGCAACAATTTGGCAACTGTAACAGAGCTGTAAATATGTCTGTGATCCCTTGATGGAGTAATTGTGCTCCTGAGATAGTAGGGGGTGGAGAGACTACACAAAAGTGCAAAAATTAGTATGCTTAATAGTAGAAGTTGGAAACAGCCCCAAGTTATGACCATAAGAAAATTCCTCCACTCTCTAGAACAGGCCGGCATAGTGAGCATCAAGGAATGCATTTAAATGGCCAAGCTGTGAGCTATATTGACAGGTACAAGTAGAGTAGAAATAAAAGGAGTCTGGATTTCGGGTTACAATGACGTAAAAAGATACAGTCCTTGATTGAATGTTTTTGAGTTCTTATTTTTTCTTTCCTTGCTAGAGATTGATTGACCCCCATGCATTGTGCATGCTAGTGAGGCAAGTGATTTTTCACTGGACTGTATCCTGAGCCTTTAACCTTTTTGGAGTAGTTTAACAGATTTATTTAAAACTCTACAAATGTCCTCAGTGGTTCTATGCCTAAGGATGTATCCTGCAGATCATATGTTCTTAAATTATTGTAGTTTTCATGTGTGACCATATTATACACTGGACAACTTTCCACCAGCCCTCCTCTCTCCCTTTTCATCCCCTCCCCTTTCCAATTTGTTTTCTTTCTTTCTCTAGACACTTTCACTTTCTTGGGAGCTGGGTCAGAGCTCTTTACCTTCTTTTTTGAGACAGGGTCTGTCACTGAGCTTGCCAATTTAGTTAGACTGTCGGGCCAGGAAGCCCCAGGAAGCCTCCTGTCCCCACCTTTTCAGCACTGGAATTACAGAGGGTAAACCACTGTGACCAGGCTTTTTATGCGGTGCCAGAGATGCAACTCCAGTCCTCAAGCTTCCCTGGCAAGCACATCACTACGGAACCACCTCCCTAGCCCTTGGAGCTCCTTTCCTGTTTCATATATGCTGCCATAGATGATTTTATGCAACTACATCAAATCTAGGAACCACAAACAGGAAAGGCATATTTGTCTTTCTGAGATTGGAGATAATCACTTAATATGATTATCTCTAGTTGTATCCATTTTCCTAAAAAGAACACAACTTCATTACCCTTTATGGCTGAAAAACAATTCCATTTTTGTGTACAAACTATATTTTCTTTATCCATTCCTCTGACAGACCATACCATATGCAAACCAAGTTGCATACTATAGCTACTGTCAACAGCGCTGCAGTCAACAGCAATGTGCGGGTATCCTTTTGTTATGTTGTCTTGGAGGCCCTGGGGTTAATACTCATGTGGTACAGCCAGTTCCTATGGCAGAAATCTTTTTAGATTGGAGAAAACGTTATGAAGGTTTTGTGTGCGTGTGTGTGTGTGTGTGTGCGCGCGCGCGCGCGCGCACTACAACATGTGTATGGGAGTCAGAGGACAACCTTGAGTGTCTGTTTTTGTCTTTCACCTTATGTGAGACAGCATCTCTTGCTGTTTACTGACCTGTATAGGATTCTCTTGTCTCTGCCTCCCATCCCTCCCTAGGAGCTCTGGGATTATAGATCCGTTATCACCACAGCTGGCTTCAGGAAGGTTCTGGGGATCCAAACTCAGCCTCACACTTGCACTAGTCATCTCTCTAGCTCCTCTATGGGTATTTTTTTTTTTTTAAAGGAAAATATTTATTGAGAAAAAAACATTGAAATAGTATTATGACAGCATCAAATCTCAAGAAATAGCTTAATTACTCTTTTAAGGAATGTTAAGCAAAGAATATTAAAAATAATATGACAAGACTCTGCCTTCGGCATGAATTGTTCAATTGACAGAAACCAGAAGGGAATTATAGGGGTGATTGCCTAGGGGCAGAGAACGATAGTTTATACAGTCTTTAGTACATACTGAAAATTTTAAAATGAATGTGTTATTACTTTTATAATTGGGGTTATAATGTTACTCTGGAAAATGGAAAATAAAGCCAACATAGCTAGGAGTAGTAGTTCCTATCTAGCCTATAATCACAACAGTCAAGAAACTGACGCAGGAGGATTGCTACTAGTCCAGGTCAGCCTGAGCTGCACAACACTATCACTAATAGGATGATTTCTTGCCTAACTCCACCTACCAAATGTTAATCATTATTTTATTCAAGATTTGTGGAATGTCTGTCAATCTGACTGGTGAAGGAACACCAAGTCCAAGACTGTGTGGGCCAGGATCAGTCAAGTCAGAGGGATGCGATGAACAAGCAAGTCACTGTCTGTAGTTCAGTAAGAGAGCGGTGAATTATTTCATCTGTGTTTCTGGGTATTTCTTTGCATCTGCTGTGTTCACCTTTATTATAATTATGTCTCTCTCTCTCTCTCTCTCTCTCTCTCTCTCTCTCTCTCTCTCTCTCT